>JBAJNP010010414.1:0-16463 GCA_036877545.1 Yasuhikotakia modesta
GTGTGTGTGTGTGTGTGTGTGTGTGTTATCTTGCAGAGTCTGCTGATCTATGAAGGAGGTGTTCCGGGCTATCTGCTCTCACACAGGATGACAGCTGGTGAGGAGCCGGGCCTCTCCAATGAGGAAACCAGCAACATGCAAGAGGTGAAAAAGTCTCTGTTTCCTCCTTTCTCCTCTTCCTCCACGGCCAGCTCATCTTTTGAGAAGGATTTTCTTTTCACCGCGTCTTGTACAGAAGGTCAATGGCGGAGGATGTGGTGGGACAAAAATGTCAAATGCATATTTTTTTTTTTCTGTCTGTCATCCTTACTGCTTTCTTCATGCTCTGAGAATTGTCACAATGTGTACAGGGAAAAAAGGACAAATAGATGCATGTGTGTTATGGCAGCGTCTTCTGAGTTTATCTTAACCCGCTTATTATAATCACCATGGAATTACATCCACTTAGAAACGTTGCTTCATTCACTCAAACCCACCCTTGCCGTTAGTCACAGGTTTTTATTGTGCTTTCATTCGTTATGTTTGTTTTTTGTAATTTCCCTCTTTGTGGGATCAGCATTTCAGACCACAACCAAACGAATTAATGCAAATTAAGGCGAAGCGTGTGAGTCTTCCTCTGTGTGCAAGTGCTGAAGGCAGATAGACACTTATCATAAGCTCTTTACATTGCGGTATTAATTCAAACCATTGAGGAGGGAAAACGATTCAAAGGCGTCTACAGTAGACAAACTTGACATGGGGAACCACATTGTTCGAAAGCCAGTTGGGCCGAGGCAGCTGTAGTCACATGATTTGGCCGAATATCACCCGACCCGTATTTTTTTCTCAGGGACCCATTGTGAGCCACGTTTGTAAAAACATTTGCCGTTCTTTTCTAAACTAAAAGGAGAAAGTGGAAAAAGAAGGGGCAGCGAGAGAGAGGGGGACACCGTCCCTACGGGGTCCGTTGGCTCCGGTTGAAGGTGGAGGGATGTCACACGCGAGCATTGTGTCATGTAAACGTCTCCTCACTAATTAATTTCTCTCTGGGTTGCCGTGTGAAACAGCCCTGGTGTGATTCGACCCTGTGCGCTTGTTTATTGTCTGTACGACAACGAGGGAGAAAAGGCAATGTTGTTTTAAAGAGAATACCATGATGTCCCTCTTTGTAAATAACTCGTTTTTATGTCCCTCACTCTCTCTCACCCTCCCCCCTTCTGTTCTCATAAAACTCAAAGGTTGTTGACACACTTAAGACAGAAGCTCACTTTTCTTGTGTTGGCAAACATGACCACCTGCCAAGTCACATTCAATAGGGTGACCTTAACCGCAAACGATAATGCATGCAATATAGAAACAAAAGATGAAGAAAAAATATGACAAAGGAGCTTTCTGTGCAAACCCTGTTTTTCTTTACTACTACCTCACTGGAAGACAGAGGATAGTCCATTAGGGACACGTTGATAAGACAATATTTACTCAGGAGGAACAAGTTCAAAGAGACCGTGCTTTTTAACCCTGGTCTTAAAGCTTAGGACATTGAGACTGGCAGGTGTTTTTGCTGAGTTGGACTGTGGTGATTTCAAAAGACTTTTTACTTGGAAAAATAGTGGCATTAGTGACTCAGTCTACTGCCACGTTTTGTCTCGCGCTTCTTGCAAGACCTAAAGTCTTTTTGTTTCTGTTTTATTTGCATATTTGCTTTATTCAGCCTGGAGCAGGATTGTATAGATGTTGATCGTATCAAATTTCTCATACTCAGCTTTGTCTTGAATAAAAGAAAACATTTGGGTTGTGGCTTAGACTGGAGCATGGCTTAAAGGAGCAGTTCACTTAAAACTAAACGTAAAAAAAACGCTTTATTACCCACCCTTATGTTATTCCCTTCCATTATGCTGGTATTTTTTCTGTGGAATACAAAATGGTCTTTAAAGTGACAGTTTATGGGTTACGTGTTTCTGTAAAGACTAGCGATAGCAAGTTTAAGTAACAGACCAACCTGTAGTTTACCTTGTTGTTGTGTTGTACGGGGAATGTACTATGTTTATGTTGAGGGGAAGATTATCAGAGTGTAGCCACTTAAAAATAAGTATCATATGTTTATAGACTATTTTAATAATGGTTTTGGGGTTTTACAAACATGCCCAATTTGAAGTGTATAAACTGTCTCTGTATGGAAAAGTTGCTTCGTAAGAGATAAACAACATAAGGGTGAGTAACTTTTTAATACTGAGCTGAACTATTCCTTCTGTATAAAAAGTAATGTGTCAAGTCCAGCATTTTTTGTCACGGGTAGTGGAAAATCCAAACTAGCTATCCCACCATAAATGAGCCATATCACAAATGTACAGTCCATAACAGTAATGATCATCTGTCATCCTCCAGAACGGCGATTCTCATCTGAGAGTCCTGCATGCGCAGTGTCTTTATGGTGTGGTAATACACTAAAAGCTCCAAGGGCACGGCATCCCTGTGCAGATGTGCTCTTTCTTCCTCATTACCCATCAGTGCTCCAGCGGAGCCCTGATTCGGCCGGCCACAGCAGGCACAATATCACCCATCCTCCTCCTCTGCTGCGTGTGTGTATGTGTGTGTCTTATCCATGTTTGTCCCTGGAACCCTTCCAAAAGTGGCTCTGCCACCCCGCTAGCCAAATAAGCAGAAGAAAGTGCTGTGTTTTTCTGCCTCAGTGAACCCGACCTTTGCTTTTTCTTGTGCAAGCGAGCAGGCAGGTGACCGCTGCCCAAGTCGTTCACCTCCTCCGGTTCGCCCGCTACTGCCGCCCATGTTTACTTTCCTTGTCGTGGCGGCTCTAGCCTCTGGACTTTACTGCCTGTCTCCCTGCCAAAGCCCCGACGCTGCCAGCGTCCCTTCTCCCAGAATCAAAAAGCAGCTAAAGAGGTTAATGCACTCCAGTAAGGATGAGCAACCAGCTGTTAACGTTCTCATATTTAATACCTAACTCATCCAGAAGACATCAGCTATAGAGATAGAAGGGAAAGAGTCTGGAGCTTATGCTAGTCACATCTGCTTTGTACATTTGGGTTTGAAAGACCATCTTAAACACTTGAGAATGACAATAACCTCAGATGAGCTGGACTTAAGCAGAGATAAAAGCAGATAATGGAGGGTCAATGCAGGATGACAGGTCAAAAGAGCATAACTGTTCTTTTTAAATTTGGCTGCTTCTTTTATATAATAGCGATAATAATACGACAGACAGCTCAGCAAAAACAAAATCTGCCTTTAAAATGTCATCAGGACTCATTTAAGTTCACTGATACCAGTCCCACGTCCTGTATTTGTCAAAATCATCTCCGCTAAAACACAAGCGACACATCAGTCCAGGTCAGATCTCCAGGCTGAGACGTAGATGGAACAGATCTGTTTTTCTGGTGAAGCAGAGGTGGAACAGCTATTGGATGCAGCTGCGTGCCACCGCGACACCTGCCCTTGACCCCCCCTCCAACCTGAATGGAAAAAGGAGGATCTTTTTCCAACTTTCATGTGGTTCCAMACAGGAAATTGTAGGAAGGAGGTAAGAGAGGTGGAAAATAGTTGGCATGTAATTTTATTAAGGTTTAATAATGTGTTTTTTTTTTTTCTGAGCGAAGGATTTTGACTTCATGGTGTTAGTTTAACAAATTTCCCCTTGACAAAATAATTGTTGATTATTTTTCCTCCATAATAAAGGATCCAAATAAATAATTAATTTATTTAGTAATAAAATTTTGGCCTGACTTTTGAGTAAAACATTTTTATAACCCACAATCACATTTGACTATATATCATATATACTTACTGAGAAAAGGCCCTACATTTAAATTAGTGTGTTGCAACATTCTTTACTTTGACTCTATTAGTTTGTCTTGTAGAATCTTTAAGTCAAATGAGTAACTTGTAAACGCGAACTACAGTCTTGTGAACTAAAGGCTTTGGCTGTAGGAGTAAGAATTGTATCCTTTGCTTTTATCATTAAGAGAATATCTGTAAAGATCCCATGTTTGTCATGATTCAGGCAGTGAATAGACGTGACAGCTGAGGCTGGAAGGAGAAAAGCGCACACAAATGCAGTCAGCACCATGCCCTGATCCTGAAAGGACTCCTGTCCATTTGACATGCTGCATTTAAAGGAGCACTTGGCCATTTTACATCAAGACACATTGTTTTCAAGACACATGAGTTTTTGAATTGTATTGTTCTGTTCCAAAATTTAGCGAGCTATTTATGGCAGCAATTTATGGCATTTTAGGCACGTTTTAAAATGTCTGTTCATATTATAAGTATTTCATAAGTTACATTGTTTAAGGCATATGCATAGGTGGCAACACCTATTTTCAGCATTATTCTATATTTGTTGAGCAGGCAATCCCAGAATGCATTGCGACAGCTTAGAGGAAAAAAGCATCAAAGTTGGACAGGGAAGGGAAAATGTTGAGTATAAATATTTGTACATATTGTTAGATAAAGTTTGTTTAGCAACATGGTAACATTGTATTGTTTAGATAACTTCACAGTTATTTGTGTTGTGAAAGCAGCACTATATAAGTTATTTGTAAAATTATTTAATCCTATGTAAAAGGGTTCAAATCTGTCACTATGACGAGTAGGACATTGATTTTGGAGGCATCTGCTGTATCTAATATGGTTAGTTTGACCTCGGTTAAAATATCTTTTCCCCTCAGAAGTTTTTTCGAGGCAAAAACTGCCCACTTAGACAGGAAAAACAGTCTGACTGACTTGTCAAGTGACCAACCACTGTTTGTATTTACTGTGTGGGGCAGGGTATCCAAAATAGTTTATACCACATATATAGACTGGCATTGACAAATTGATTCAAATAGTAGTGCAGTAGTCTAGACCAATGGGTGTAGAGAAAACATCCTAAAAAAGCATAAAGTTGGTATAGATTTTACAGGGAGAATTTCAATTTGACCACACACACAGTACTGATAATTGCACAGGCTCTGATAACATTAACTTGACAAAATGTTCAATAACTTTCTAAACCATTCAAAGCTACCTAACCTGACTTTGCTTGTGTGTGAACTGTTATAAAACTTGATCACCAGCCAATCAGATTGGAGCATTGGCGTTTCGGCCAGCTCTTGCCATATTTGTGCGCAACATGCATCAGACATTCAGGGAACAGACTGCAGGCGTGTCGTCTGAGGTTGAGACTACTGTATGTTTGGTTCTTAAGAAAAGAAAAGAACAGGGCCACAGATAAAGCTTGTGTATGATGTCACGACAAAGTCTTTTGAATGCGTATACTCAGACATGTTTTAAGTACTTCAGAAGAGTCTTTGTTTGAACTGGGCTTGCAACCTAATAACTCTCATTGTGGGAAACAGGCAGATGCAAAAGCTCACACACCCACATGTACTGTACAGAGCGCTTGCCATTGTGCGCGATACACAGTTGAGGAGATGAGAAAAAGCAGCATATGACTCTGATTCATACTGCAGTATTTAGTGGTATTTATAGAACCTGGTAAGGGGTGTTCCCTCAGTTCAAACACGTTAAAAATACACTTACTATTTGCAAGCATACAAATGGGAATACAGTTTGCAGCCAAGCCAAATGTCACAAATGTTACTGTTCTAACAGTTTGTGAGGAACACGCAGAAGGTCATTGGATAGATACAGCACAATATTAAATTTTTTAAAATGGTCTGTTTTTTCTATATGTTATGTATTAATGAGCTGTTATGCATTTTAGAAGTTGCTAACAAAAACTAAGCCTAAACTAAGAAGCCATGTCTGAAAAACAAGTAGAAACTATGTCCTATCATTTGGTCATCATAATCTGACCAGAAGTTGTGGTAGTTTGCTGTTCTGGTGCAACATAATGCCAAGCAAAAAGACATCAGGAATGACAAAGATATTGTCGCTACCCATTAATGTGTGAGGCCTTTTCTATTTGAACTATTTAAAGTCAGTCTTCCCACAAAAGATTTTAAAGTGGAAAACATTGAAGACAGTTCTGGCCTACTAAGGCAAAAAACCTTAACTCACCAGATAAATTACCAAAAATTACCATATTATTACCAAATAAATGGTTTCACATTTATCAACATGAAAATGATCAAGTTTTTTTTTTTTTTTGGAATTTTGTCATTTCTGTGGTTGTCAGGACATTAAGATCATTTTAAAGTATTTTTTCTCAGTTTTACACTCGCAGGTGAGTTCAGGTCTTTTGCTTTAGTAGGTCAGAGTTGCTAGTTGTATGGAAATTGCAAAAACAGAAAGCGTTGTCTCAGACTCAGTCTGAGGCTTTAGTTAGCATGTTAAATGTTCATGATGGTACAATTAGAATAAGCATGTCTTAGGTGGTCTGTCTGTCAACTAATGCATGGCTGAAATTTTGTCAGCAGAACAGGGATTCCAAAGCACACCAGTAAATCTACGAAAGAAAAAAAAATAAGGTGTTGCAATGGCCCAGTCAAAGTACAGAGCTCAACCCCTGTACACAGCTCTCCCACCACAATGTTTGCAAACCTCAATGAACTGAAGCAAACACATTGATGTGAGGGACAATGTAAAATGATTACTTCAAGTTATTGCTACTTCAAGTTATAGTTCTGCAAAGTATTAAATCATGAGGTGTAGTTAGTTTTTCAAACAGGGCTAAATAAAAATTTTAAGACCTGCTAGGGTTTACAGTATTTTTCATTTCATTTTACATGTATTTTTCCTGATACATAAAACCAAAAGTGTCTCTGTGTGTGTGTCATTTTATGTAAAATGTTCCTTTCACTCTGCTTTTGTACAGTATATTGGAGTCTTTAGGCTGGCATAGAGTCTGGATGGGGCTTAAAGCAACAGTATTGTTTCATCTCCTTTTGTTCGTCCTTTTAGCAACTTTTTTTTAGCAGTTCTACCTCTTGCAAATTGAGCTGGTTGGGTTGAGGAACTGGACGACCATAGAGGTCATTTCATTGGCTGCCCCTCTCTACAGGGAATAAAACAACAGTGAAAATAAGGCGTGTCCAGGGGAGAGAGGCGAGGTGGTGGGCTGAGGGATCCCAGAGGTGTGACAGAAACTTTGGCAGCAAACAGAGCCAGGTGGACTCTGTGAGGGCCCTCAAGCCACCTAACAATTTTGTTTCTTTAATATAGCTCAGCACATCCGTGACATTAACCCTGCGCTGTACGCGAAGGTGTCAGACAATACCAAGCCTCCCAATCGTGAAAAATTACATGAGAAAAAAAATTATAGTACAACTAGTTCTTTCCCCACCCCTGTAATTGAAATCTACCTTTCGGCAAACAAAGAAAGGGCATTAGCTTTGTCCTCCCAGTGGTTAGAGGAACCACTCAATATGTGTTGTTGGCAGAAGAATAGAATCGTTATATCACAACCTTCAGTATTCTTGGCTCTCAAACAAATAGAGCCATGTGATTTTCTGAAGACATCCCTCATGTGACAGTGGAAAAAAGGGGACACTGTGCCGGACAATGACGGACATCGGCATCTCTCCTATTCTGTCCTTCTCTCCCTTCGTTTCATGCCCTCTATCCATTTTCTTTCTCTCTTGTTTTGTTCTTCTACGTGCCGAACAAAGCGGACAAAAGAGAGAGACTCGTTTGAGACAGTGAGTGCACAAAGCAGGAAACTTTGCGGTTCAGAAGCATGTCATATCACAAAAGCCAGGCGATCAGAAGGATGTGTTGCTAGGCATCGTGATTGTGTCAGCACTGCCGGCAGGAACATTTCCTTACAGGTGAACTTTTAAATGGAGACTGACAGATATATGCTTCCTGCTATTTTATAGAACGGTGAAAACCCAAAACAGCCCTAAGATCCTCCGCATCACTCCTCGGGCCAATCATCTCCGTTTGAGGTATGTGACATAGCAGCTGCCCTCCTGTAAAATGCAGGCCCATGGGATTGATCTGTTTTGCTGTGTTTGGGCAGCTTGGCATGGTTCAAACTGGGTTCAGGAAAGTGCATGTTTGTGAGGGTACACAAGATCTACAGGAACCCCTTCATGCGCCCAGACGGTGTTAGAAAGTCAAGCTTAAAAAATGGTCCTGACATGAATAATTGTAGCCTTTTTCATCACAGGAGTCCGGTGTCATTAAGAACACGCTTCCATTTTGACCCACAAAGTTAAAAGGGCGTTGCCAAATATGGTTAATGACGTATATTCCTGTATCTGTCAGCAAGTGTCATTCTGCCAAAGTTTAATTTGACCCCTTTTGAAAACAACCGGTTTCCTGTGCAGTTCACGTTAAATCTCCAGAATTAGGCTGGAGTTGTTTTGCAAAAAAAAAAAAGATTAAAAGCTAGGTAAGGTATGAAGCACAGATTTCTACCTTTTATATACGACTGTTGGTCTTAAACTGTCAGTTAAACCTAATTCAGAAAAATAACTTAAATGTGTGTAAATACCAGAATGTTTTATTGTAAGTTTGACGCTAATTTATCTTGAAGGTATTTTCTCACTATTTTAAATGTTGTTGATGTTCTCATAGATTAGGGAAAACTCTGGCCTTCATCTGAATTGCACCATTATTAGTAACTTGTATGTCATTATAAAATATGATGTTTAAGTTAAACACAGATCAGATGACAGCAAAAAAAGTTTGAATTTGAGTTTTTTTTTTAAGCATAGCATACAACCGTTTTAAGCTTTTTTTTCTGTTTTAAGCAAAACTATTGTTATCAGTTATGGTTCATTTTTTAGACTTTTTGCCATTAAGTTGTACATGCATTTTACCCCAATAGTTAGAAACACTTTGGGCAACTAAGGGGTTAAAAGTACAGCCAGACTTGTTTGTGGAACTTATCGCACTTAACTGAATGGATTCTTGAAGTAATTCTTCCCATACTCAGGGTGCTGAAAGATAATACAGCAGGGGAAATCCACAACGGCTCCCCACAGTTAATATCCAGGATGTCCCATTCTGACTGACAGTGTCCTCACTGGCGAGACCCGTGAGAGGGAGAGAGGGGGGTACAAGGAGGTAAAAGGACATGCCAAGGTCAAATGTGTCTGTGGTTCTATTTTCTTCCTCTTTTGTGGAAGGGAAACGTGTTCCAAACAGATGGCCTCGTGCAACGAAAAGAAAGAGAGAAAAACAATCCTGTTTGCTAGTCGTCTTGAAGGTCCTGGGCGCAGGGTTTAGAGATACTGGATATATCAGTTGGGCTTGAGAGAGAACATGGACGTTGACAGGTGTCTACTGCTTATGCAAAACATAAATAAATAAACAAGCCAAATAACTGTGATTTCAGTAAACAGCTTGCTAACTGGCGTGTAAAAGCTTTTTATTTTGTCAAATTTGGTTCTGTCTCACTCTCTCCTCTCTCACTCAGCAGTGTCTGTAACCTCCCTGGAAAAAAAAAAGAGTTTATTCTGAAGCATTTGTCTCGATGTTAGTCAGACTATTCACTCTTTCCTGTTTGATGTTTCTCCTAGCAGTAACATCAAACAATCAACAAGGCGAAACCTCGCGGAGCAATGACAGAGCACAAGTATTTGTTTCATTTTTCAGAGGCACTGAAGTGCTAAACATGTTTAAAGAAACCTCCACAATACCACCTCCCGGGAGGTATTTCGAGGCTAAACGAGGTTAAAAGGAAGTTTTTGTTGTCTCAGACAATGTTACTATCTGTCTCAATACACGATTTCCCTTTCAGATTGCTTGTTCTTTCGCCTCCAAACTATTTTTCCTTCTTTCATTTTTCCCTCAGTCAGATCAGGGTAGTCGGTTGTTATGTGGTTGTCAAACCAAGGAGCGCCGAGTGCAAAACCACTGTTCAGTTAAATAACCTTGCCAAAGGGTCTTTCCCCCACCCCTCGCACACAAAGCTGGCTCCATCTTTGTGTATTGAGCAAGTTAAATCAATGGCAAAATGTTGGCACTTTTCACAGGACAGTGACCAGGAAGCCCTCCCCCGCGTGATTGACACTTGAAACGTGCGCGCGGATGGAGCCAGGGGCGCTGCTCCACGCTTGAAGTCTCTGCTGGGGATAACAACTGGTGACATCTGCAGTAGGGGCCGACAGAAAGGCAGTTGAAAGCCATGTTTGTTGCCTTGGCCTGCTCAGATCTTCCTGCTTTTATGAAGCCTCCCTCCTCCCTCTCCTATGCTTTAATATTATGATTCAGCACCTGGCTCTTTTGAACCTTGCTTTAAAACTTCAAAAGAGGAGGGTGGCATTAAACAACATGAAATAGGTATGGAAGAGGGGCGATGGTAGGGTGTTGGCAGTATGCGATGAGAGGTAGTGGGAACACGGGTGGTGTTTGGGGGGGGCGGTGGGGTGTAAAAGGAAGAAGGACGCTCTAGCAGTTTGAATTCGCTCTCATCATCTTAGCGAGGATATTTCTTTTATTTTTTCTACTAACACAGTCATCATGCGACCGGTTCTCTGTCATCTTTAGAGTTGCACGCTATTACCATTTTTGTAACATCAGATAGTGGTGGGGCATAATGAGGGCTTTGAATACAGGGCTGGTGGGCTAATGCATACACAGTTTTAGGGATAATAAGGACACTAATAGGGGTTTGTCTGCCTAAAACAAGTACAGCATAGACACATTTGTAAATGGAGGAGGCAAAAATAATGGAATGATAGAAATTCATCTTACTGACTGGACCACAACACGTGATGGTATGTGAGGTAGTTTTCTGCTGTACTTCCAACTGTCTGGATTTCTGGCATCACCTAACAAACTGAGTTTGCTTTCCAAACAACTCTGATGTTGTTTACTTTAGTATATTAATTTTTAGTTTAATGTAGTGACAAATCGCAAAAGGAAACTTTATATTTTGTTTTTATCAGTTAGGGCATTATTATTATTATTTTCATTATTATTTTCATTTTTTTACCTTACGCAATAAGTTCATAATTAATTTAAACTTAGTATAAAGTCTGTTATCTAATCAGTGACTTTAATATAATCAAATATATTTTTGTATATGTTTAAAGAAAATAATTTTTTTTATATGTTTTTATGTAGTATTTTTAAAATAGCAATATAAATATTTTATGCTGTTTGACCTGCATAAAGTTCAACTTTATAAAATATCACATTTCCTTTGACGTTCCATAACAGTATTACTCACCATGAAACTGTTCTTTATTCTAGCAAGAGCTGTAAAGTAAAAATAAATTGAAGACTCATTGCAGGCAGAATCCCCACACCTTCATCCAAGACCTGCCGTGTAGCTGTGATGCCCTGAACTGACCGTAAAGGCCTCAGGTAACATTGAGTCAAGGACGCTTAATGGATGCTAAAGCACAAACAAGAGCTCCAAGCATGCCAGAGCAGACCTAACCTGGGGCACAGACATCAAAATGCAGGTTGGAGATTTGACATTCCTGCAGGCGCTAAATGCCTCGCCACTGATTTAAAAAAAGAAGGAAAAGTCAATATCCCCTCCTGTTTCTAAACGCTCTCTATCTGATGAGCAGGGGTAATGTAGATCTGATTCTGCTGTGACAAAAGGGCCAAGCTGAGGACAGCCTGAAATGTCTCTTGCTTTTTTCCATTTCCTCTTACTCGCACGCTCTCAACCAATGCTGTGCGTGTGTGTGTCTGTGTGCGTGTGTGTGTGCGCACGCTCACCCGTACGCCACTCTTTCAGCCTTTTGATAATAATAACGACAGTAGGAAAGATTATCACAGTTGGTCGCTTGTGAACTTCAAGGTTAAAGGAGCATGGCAATTGTGGCTTTGTGTTTACCAAAGAAAGGCTAATGATGAATTAATTAGCTATGGACTACGTTTGCTGTTCCCAGCAACCTTTTACATCCTCTAAGTAGACGAATGCTTTCAGTCATAAAGAAACACGGGGCACTTGTTCTGGATGTAATACACTTAATATAAACTTATGAATATACATTAAATAAATTACCATGTCTTCTAATCAAAATGGACTGTTTGCATTCTTACTTTCTTTGAGGGTTGAAGGCATTAAAGGCATTTTTCCCAATTAATTATCTAATGGATTTAAAATAAATTGTAAAGACTTAATAATTTAAAAATTTTTTATAGACTTTATATACTAATGTTAATTGCCATGTTAATTAAAGCAACCAATATAATTAGTGTTATAGAACAGGGTGTATGATATTTTTTCTGTGACTGCGTGCATGTTTTATGCATGATACATTTAAACGTATTCCAGTCTGTTGTAGATGTGATGTTAGTTATAAAATACTACAGAACATTTTTGCAGAACATTTATTTGATTACAGAGTTTTGTGAAATTGCAGTTGTGTGAAGTTTTAATTTGTTTTCATGACTTTCTATGACTTTGGTTTCCTCATTGTGAATTAATAGACTAATAGGAAATAACTAAAGATCAGATGTTAAAGAGCATAAGAAACAGCAGCAGGTGTTTCTCTGAACTGTTTCAGACCTTCAGTAGAAGCACAACTGGAAATGAGAAGTTAAGAGACAGGGGTGGACGGTTTGATGGATAAATTACACAAGAAGTGAAACTTAAAGCCTGCTGTAACAGACTCATACTGAGCTCTGGCATGCTGGGATATGGGTTAGAACAAACGTACAATCAACATCCCACTCTCTCACTCTGGCCATTTACCCATCGGCCACAGCTAACCTTCATTTACCTTTGCCGTGGGGAATCTGAAACAATGGAGCAAATTAGAGTTAGAAAAAGTTTGGAGGCAAAAAAAATCGAGGTTGCTGTTGTAAAAACGACTGAGACATCGTAGCATTCTGACGTTAGCACTGGATTACTCTGTTTCAGTTGAAACGGATATTTTCTTGAAATGTCACTATTGAGGATGAGAATTATGGACTGTTACAGAGAAGACTTTGATGGTTGTAGTGTCTTTGCAAAACTCTACACACACATTTTTGCTGTTTAAGTGTTTTATTCTATTTGCAATAAACAAGCACATGCATATCAACAACAAAAGCAGGAGAATGTATAAGTAAACAGCCATAAAGAAGTTATTGAAAGTTATTCAATCAAAATGTAATTTCATCTCATTTCTTTGAGACTGTCCTTGAAATCCTTTGTTTTCAAAATAAGACAACACTTAAGCTTGATAGGTATCAAAACAAAATGGAGGCTTTTTAAAATGCCTTAAGCATATCCTTGTAAGTTTTTGTATAATGCATTTCTCAAGTGCCAGTGGTACACAATGGTATTTTGTCTTAGTGCCTTGAGAAGAATTTTCTTAGAAATCATTTCTGTTTTGGCATTACATGACTCTTGTGTGGTGTATCTTATGACAGCATGGTAAAAAGAGTGAAATATGCATTTCACATAAGAGAAATCGAGCCAGGACAGCAGGACAAATCATGCTCTAACTATTTTTTTCTGCAGTAATTTAAAGAACTACTGTATACCATAACACACACTACCAGTCACCTTTTTTTTTCACAAATTGGACTGAAATTATGCTTGTTGTAATCTTTAAAATGTGGTAACAAACTAGATCACATGGCTTACAACTAATTACGCTCTGGTGACATAAATGTATCAATTTTAAACCGGATTCTTATTTGCTAATTGATATAATAATTCTGACATCATAACAATTTAACGTTCGTTACGATGACGTTAGTTATGGAGTTATAATTTAACTCCATATGACAATGTTGGTAGAGTTTACAAAGCTGTAATCTAAGCAGAATGTGGCTACTTTGAACAGGCTAACATATTTAATAAAACTTTCATTTTTATTAGCATTTTGGTCCCTGCATATTCTACATGCCATTATTCTAAAGTGCTAGTAATTCAATTTGTATTTGCATATATATTAATTTCTTGAGGGAGGCAACAGAGTGTTGGTTACAGATGCCCCAGACTGTACTGTAATGAGAAGAGGTCACAGGGTCATACCGATAGTGCTGCCCCTCTTCTATAAATATTTTACTCCATGTGAATCCCATCTTTCAGAGCTCAGCACGCCCTGACTGAAGGTTTCTTCAGGGTGAGGCCACAAGTTGATAGACATGCATAAAAAACCAGGCCCACCAAACAAAGACCATTCAGGTTGAGTGGAAGACAGGTCTGCTACTTTGGTTTCTTCATGCGCCGTCACAAGTATTAAAAAGGTTGAAAGCCTGCAGTGACAGTCTCTGGGCTGCTGATAATGTGAGACATTGTTCTCTTAATCATTGTGGAAAAGATCAGAGAGTGAGAAAGTCGCTGGTGCATCGGGGTTGAGGGCAGTTCTGTTTGAAGGAGCCAAGACCGTACAGTAACATGAAACAAGATTCAAATAAAGATAATCGACAGTTTCTGCCGAGTCGTTATTGTGATGAACACATCCTGTCTCTGTCGTCAATGGAGGTGTCAAAAAGCTGAACAATGAGCAAGAAGTGAAGGAGGGAAACAGTAGCTCCTTGTTATTGTGATGGTGTGTAACATGAGCTCCTTAGAAGACTTCTTCTTTCATCTGAGCAACTGATCTTTTCTCAGGCTGCTCTCCCTCCCACGAGGGGCTGAAAGATTCAGAGTTCATGAACAGAAGGAAGACCCTTCTGCTGTTAGAATGACCGTGTCTGCTTGCTCATTTCATTAGGAAATTCTGCCATTTCATTGTTTATTTGTTTGGCTTTGTTTTTCGATTGTTCTAATATTTGGTGTTCTCTTGGTTGTTGGTTTTTTAAAATAATCACATTGCCAAAATTGATTTGCTCAGTTAATGTGTTGTGATTGCGTTTTGTTTTTCAGAAGCAGTGACTGTTTGCCCTGGGTGTATTATTTATTGTATTGAGGTATTATTTATAAGTATTATTATTGGCACATTAATAGTCTGGTGGGACCAGGTAAACTGAAGAGCCATAAGATTTATAGATTTATGGTTTTTAAATCTAGCGTGTGACATTTTCAGGCCAAAGTATTTCCCCAAAATGAAAACAAAAGTAATTTACCCAAAGTATTTCCTGTCAGGAAAATGGAAAAGCAAACCATTTAAGTTTTGTTTAAATGTATGTTAATATGCTTTTTTATTCATTAGTAAAATAATTTCATATTTATTCATAATTTTAATCTCCATAATAGAATGCAAATTGTGTAATATATGTTAGTGTTGTATTATTCTAGATTAAGTACCATATATAATATAATGTAATTTAACAATCTTATATGACCATTACTTTTATTTCCTTAGTTAAGTAAATATGCTATTGTGTAAATATGCTATATGTAAATTTGTAGACTGTTTAATTTTGTACATCTCTGTAGCACAATAAGTCTGTAGAAACAGCATATAGTGCAGTGAATGAAAGGTTGACAGTGTTTCTGAGTGGAATATGTTTTAGAGAAGTTATTTTCTCGAAGCCTGACTGGCTGAGGTGAGGAAAGCTTTCAGTGTAATTTGCTCTTTCCGCTAGCCAGTTAATGTACCTGCTCTGTGGACGGAGAACTGCAGTATATAATTACCACTGCATGCACTCTGCTTACTAGCATGCCAATTATTCTCACCAGTTAGTCTAGTTCATCTAATCACTTTTTTTCTAGATGTTTTTATTTTTAATATTTTTTTTTTTTCCCCAATGACTGTTTTCACTCCACCAGCATTTCAAACCATCATCTGTGAGTTTTGCGTTTGGCAATGCTTTCTGCAGATTTGATTGGCTGTGAAAAATAATCCCTGTCACGTCCCAAATTTCATGCAGAATAGAGCAAAAAATGAGTCTGTGCATATTGTTGTTGGCCAAACGCTAGCTCTGATACCAGGCTAACTAGTACGCTACTCATTGCTCAATGCCACCTGTTTGATGGAGAAGTGAGTGCCTCATTTCTTTGTAGTTTCCTAGTTAATTGTTAATTTTACATCTGTGACACCAGCAGCTAGGTATTAAATTCTTAGCTACAATTGAGAAGCAGAAAAAGGGAATGCGGTCAGATGTTAGAACAGACGGAAAATGTGCACACGCTAATTTGTCGAGGTCTCTCTTGCCTGGAGCGCCAAGCTGTTTCTTTCTTGTCGGTAAGGAGAGGGTTAAAAATAAATAAGCATGTTGCAGTATGTCACAACAAACAGATGCGGAGGAAAAAAGCCCCAAATGCAAGACACATACTTGGCTCAAGAGCTGTTTAGGGGTCTGATCGTTCTTGCACTAATTTGTGTGAGGGGAGTGTAATCATGACAAACATTTCTATCATTACCAGGTAATACGAGTTAATCGTTTGGTTTACACTCTCCGGCTGACATACCATTAGAGACTGAGCAGACACTGTAACTAGAGCATTAATAAATTCAAAATGTGCCTATTAGGATGACAGCTTTGGAGGTGCAAAGGAATAACAGTTATCACTTGGCAGAAGCTGATCTCGCCCCATCTGCTGAGACTTTGCATATATTTTCAGCTTCCTGAGCAATGATTAGGGCTGTCAGAACCTCTTTAACCTTCTAACTGCTGGTCCCAACTGGCCCTAATTAGAGATTAATGATTTCTAAAGACACAGGCTGTGATGGAAACTGCCTCTGCTGTTTATGTACAAATTAAGCACCAATTACTTTGAGCATCGGCGC
>JBAJNP010010415.1:0-16461 GCA_036877545.1 Yasuhikotakia modesta
ACCATCTCTCTCTCAAACACACACACACTATCTCTCTCTCTCTCTCTCAAACACACACACACACACACTATCTCTCTTTCTCTCAAACACACACTCACACAGTTCATCTAGATTAAACAGCACCGCTGTTTAACTGACTGACAGCTGAGCGCGTTCACAGGATTCACACCGGATACCGTGATAAACATAAAGACATTATTATAAACCATGTAACTTTGTATTACATTAATAAAATCATCTTGTTCATTCCAACCTCGCTCTATAAACTCTAAACTTCAGTCGTTAAACCATTTGTGTGACAGAAACTCCGTGTCATCTACGGAAATGTTACTTTAATGGAGCCTGTTTACTCCCTCACCCTCGCGGCGGCGGCTTGCTGGTCTCTCCGTCGCTGTCCAGCGTCGGCGGCTCCCGGTAATCAAAGAGCGAGCGCGCGACCTCCGCCATCACCGACGACGAGCGCTAACCGCCTTCTCACGCTCAGCGCTCGCGCTGTACTTACAGGTTCTTTCGGACGCTACCATTCGCGCAGACGCGAGGGGAGGTCGTGCTGTTGACGACGTAAGTCACCTGTAAAACCTCCGTTCCTTTATTTTAATACATTTATTGTGTTGATATCTGTACGTGATAAATTTACTCTTCTCCATCGTTTTCCTCCGTTCCGCTGCAGATGGAAAGTTATGTGAACACTAAAGCGTACGTATACCCCACTCTCCGTTATAGGTGGTTGCAACCTCTACTATAGGTTGGGGGTTCTGTTTCTAAGCGAAGTTGATCGTACTCATCTCATATCGGCGTTATGAACATAACAGATAAAATGTCCCTTTAATATTGTTCTGTATCAACTTTGAAAAAAATAGCATGGTTGTATAAGCGTCTTCACATTTCGTGTCACGATTCTCCTGCCCTAATAATGCGGATGTTCATTATCGTTACCTGCGTTGTGTAGTGTGGCACTGCTGTGAGCCTGATGTTGATAAATATGCGACGACACACGCCCCTTTATAACACACAGTATGAATGTATTCATATCTCAATCCATTTTAATTAAAATATCTGTGGTTCAGAAATATTTACAGGAAACATTTCAAATGATGAATTATCATTTAGAAAGATCTAGGTTTGTGGATCACACACACACACACACCTCTGACGCACACGTCTGAACACACCCCTCCCCCACTCTCATCCCTCTGTCTCACACGCACTACACACACACACACACACACACAGGCACACACACACACATACAGGCACACACCAGGAACACACACACATTTTAAGGAGCATTATGTCATACATGCAATGATCAGTTGACACAGACTTCTTTAAAAACAAAGTTATACTTTTACACCTATGCAAACGCCCAATACGAATCATATTGCACTTCAGATATTAACACATGTCCAACACATGAAATCATTATGAAGCAAACTTATTGGACCATACAAACACTCCTGTACGTGCACAGATTCACACACACCTCTGACACACACACACTGCAGATCTCACAAAGGCATGTGTTCCTACAAACACACACACACACACACACACATTATCTGAATCTCACACAGATTCTCCCTCCTACGCAAGCGCACACACACATTCCCCTTTTCTCGCCTCATACACACACACACACACACACACACCCCTCCCCCTTCACTCTATCACACACATCCTGCCTCGCACGCACACATTCACACACACAGTCACATTCTCTCTATTCTCTCTCACTCTCTAACTCACTTGCCGACACAGAGTAATCAAACTGTAAGTTATTAACTGCAACCTGTTTGAATGACAGCTCAGATATTGCCATTTATTCGAGTGCAAGTTTAAATGCATACATTAGTAATAAATTATTAAATGGCAGTGTTTCTCTGTCTTCAACAATTCAATAATCTTCATACAGTAACCAGTTGAGAGGAGTTATACATCTCTCTGTTCTCCATCAGAGCACTGGCTCAGTACATACTACATACAATACATAGCCATCTCCTCTACATAGTACATGATCTAAGAGCGGCCCAGGTTGACTAGGTAACAGGTTTTGAGTAGATATAGCACTTACTAGGCAGTGTAAATGTATGACAGATGCTGCAGTCAGTGTGAAAAGGCAAGTGTCACAAGATTAAAACTTTCCTTAGGCCACTAGGTGACTAGAGTCACGTCTAACAAGTTAATCTGGAACAAAAAGCAGTAGTTTACGCAGCCAGCAGAGGGCATGAGTGTTCCATGAGTGTATATAATCCTAACAAACTCCAACAGACGGTACAAACTAATAACTCTCCATCGATCATATGAAAGAATGAGAAGCATTTATAATAGACAATGGGAAGTAGTCTTTAAAAGTTATTAAACAGTAGGCAATTTTAAGTGAATTTCCAGGACATAAATTAATATTGCAGTAAACGTATACAGTAATTCTGACATACAGTACAATCAAAGATTGGTGATAGCAACAACTCAGAAGTGTTTTTGCAGTAAAGCAGTCCACAAACTCTCTTTTCATCCAGACAGACACCAGACGCATTTTTCCAGGCCAAACATGGATAACTTCAGTGCAAGGGCTTGCGTGTTTTAGAGCCACTATGGTTTTCATGTGTTAATAAGGATGTTAATGCAACATGACTGAGAAAGTAAAACAGCCAAGCATGTCATAACCAAATGTTTTTATATAGTAAAGTCTGACACAAAAGCTGGTTAGTGTCACACAGCTAGCTGTCTTTGGCTTTACCAAAAGTCAAGAGTTTATCTCGTATAATCTGACAAGTAACTACCATATAATCATAGTCTGCCCTTAAATGCATAAATCCTTCTAGAGTCTCTCTTTGAGCATTATGGCCATGCTGAGTTACTTTATAAAAATCTGTGTGCAGTGTCTGTTAAGACTCGACAATCTATAGGTCACTAATCCTACAAAATATTAAAACCGTAAATAAAAATCAGTTGGATTAATTTCAGAATATATTTACATCTACTGCTACTGAATGCCAACACGGTTATTTATTAATATTTACATAATCATTAAAATAATCTTAAAGCCCAAAGATATAAATACTTTATTTGTATAGAATAATATCTTGTTTAATCTCTGCCCTCAGGATTACTAACTCTCCACATTCTCTCTTCCTTCATCTCATTCTTATCATACTATAATCTTCCTCACCACCCTCGACTCTTTTTTGTAACGTTTGGTCTCACTTCCTTGTTTTTCCAGCCCCTCTCCGTGACCTTTTGGACATTGTCTTTGGTGCTTTTTCCATTTCCACTGGCAGGGAGTTGAGGGTGTCTGATGTTTGACCCGTCCAGTGTACAAGTTCCTGCAGAACTCTCAGAATCCACATCTTCAGACCGAAGCTCCCACTGCCATCCAGCTCCTTTCACACAAGCACAGACAAAACGTCCATCAAATTCAGTTTCGAGGGATTGTCTTCTCAGCAGAGACAGACAGGCAGATAAATACATGAATACAGATATAGTGACAGACAGATGTGAAACAAATTCAGTAAATTAGACATTAAAAAAGTAGTTCGCTTCTAAATACAATTAGTATTTACTGCAATGAATAAATTATCTTTACTTGACAACTGAATTACTTTCAATGCCAATAAATAACCACATGTTAAGTGTTCAGGGACAAAACTGCTCCCTACTAAAAACAATAGACCTTTCTAAACATCTTCTAATGCTTGTAACGATATATAAATTAATCCTAATGTATTGCAAACCTATGAAAAATCAGACGAGTGCATTTATGACAAAACATTGCAACGCTACGTTCACAACAGGTAAAATACCTCTTTGACTTCGGCTTCATATCTCTGGCCATCCACTAGAAGTCGCTCTGTGCTCACCAACAGGTGCCCCAGACGGTCCCTCACTGTTTTCCGCTGTCTGGTGTACTCGCCCTCCTCTTCGGAAAATTCTTCGTCTTCCCGGGTAATGACATCTTCCAGGAGTCGCAGACACTCCTTCAGCGCCGCGTGCAAGATCGATATTTTTTCTCCGGCTGACAGCTGAGGGACCAGAGGAGGGATGGATACTAAATAATCTCCGGGCACTTGGGAAGACGGCAGTGATTCACGTTTTGTCTGCAAATAAATATTGGGAGCAATAAGTAGAGGCGACATGAAATGCTCTGTGCTCAGCATACCTGACACACAGTGGTCGAAATAAAACATAAAACCTAATATTTTAATAATAAAATATACTATACGTTTATATAAAACTACTGCTTATATAAAAACTACGTGAATAACAACACATCAAGCAACAATATTTACAAATATTGTTTGTAAATGTTGTTTTATTTACAAGCAACAATATTTACATATATTGTAAATATAAAACAAGAATGATGAACGATGATCCAGAAAAGTCCATAAAAGCCTTTAGTTGGCTCGAGATAAGTCACTAATAAATAATGCATCTGAGTCCGCTGAACTAAGTCAACATCTCCTGCAAAAGAGACGCGTAGCGGTTGGTTAATGTAAAACTGTGTTAATATAAAAACCCTGACACTGACTTATAAAAATATATAAAAACACTGTTTTTATAATATAAAAACACTGACTTATCAAACCTCATGTTCATATTTATAAGCCAGTTACAGCCGTAACATATTCTAACATTTATCTAACTATTTATAAGAAAGGAACACATGTAAGTTGAACATGGTTTTAAATGATCACACAGGACTCCATACTACATACATATTTACATACATACACAGAAACATGTCTTGGTTATTAAGACCACGCAAGAAGTCTTCAGAACTAGAAGGTTTACTTCACGTTCATAACGACTGACGTAGACTGAACGGGAGTCAAATGTCGCACCTATTTCCAAATGAAAAGACTTCCCTAAGTGCCAAACCTCTCCCACGTTTCTTTTCCAAGATGCTTCGGCATTCAGGGAACACAGGAGAGGAGGTGGACCGGAAAAAAACCTGGCAAGTAACCAGCAGAAGTTTTCATTACTGGAACAATCGCGCTTTATAGTTCCACTGCGCGTACCGACAAGTTTGGATAACCGTGTAGGTTTTCCCATTCATCCAGTGACTTCACTTCTGCGCCATTCAGCCGCACACACACATTCATGAGCTTCCCCCAAGCATTCCTTCATCTAATGCCGGAGGGATGGTGTCAGATATTTCTGTTCGCCTCGCAAACTCCCAGGCCAGGGTTAGATGTAAATCAACAATCATGCAAAACTAACCATCTGATCAGTTTAGCAAAACCAACTAATGTTTGCTAATAAACGCGGTGGGGACTTACATATAACTCAAGAAGTTCAACGGACTCCTCGTGGAGAAGACGAGCAAGAGCCGCGGACCTCCCTGCGTGGCCCCTCAACCCCTGGCGTCCGTGTGTCGCCCTGCCAGCCATTTACTTTCCTAAATGCTGTAATACTTCAAATGCACCAGCTGACTCGATAACGAGCGCAATGAACCAGTGAATTCCTGCCCTTTGGTTTGTAGCACGACTCCCGTACAGCCCGTATTATATGTTCAACTCCTCATAAACGACGCATCTGCTTCATTGTCCCTCTCTGGCACGACTTTAAACGCGACTCCCGCAACGCCGTGTCCCGTTATAAAATGTTAGGCTTGACTTTCTCGGTTACTCCACCCCTAACGGGAACGCGTCGCTCTTTGGGGAGGGCTTAAAGACTGGATTTCATTGGCCTAGGGTTTATTCCTGAGACTCACCTCCTAAACTAGCTGGAAATGTTCAACTCATGGGGTGAATGGCAAACATTTAGCCAACAAATAATACAATCGCTTATTCATTGGCAATGGTTGTTTTCGTCTGGCAGTGTTGTTTTAACTTTATGAAACGCAAACAGCACAGATGAGGCTTATTACAGCAATAAACACAGCGGGGCTGGCTGTGTTTGGCTCTGTAATACCCCCCAAAAATAATTTAACCAGACAGACACACCATCACTACAGCAACAAAACCTTCAGCACCATGAACATTGAACAGCGACCCCTTAGAAAAATAACTATTACAAACATTATATATTATATTAGACTGACACAGCCAGATAAAGCTTGACTTATTCAAAACTATGGGAGCTTAAACATTTATCTTTTGATGATAGTTTCCAGATTGAAGGTCCCACAAAAAGCAGAACTTACGATGTTAGTGAATGTTAGTGAATATAAAATCCACCCATAGAGGAATGATACTGGTTAGTTTCACTGTCACTAGCCCTCCTTGATTTATTGCTGCGTTGACTTAAATTGCTTAATGTGTCCAGACTGGAACTGGATTGGATTTACAGGCATGTCAAGAATTCTGCTTTCTGCCCAATTCTGCAGTGAGATAGTCGACTATCAGTTTATGTCTAAATACAGAAGCATTCGAGGTCTATTTCAAATAACAAGTAAATGATACTGTTATTTTCTAAATGTATTAATGCATTCATGTGTTATTGATAAAAAGATGCTTATTGTTTATTCTACATTGATGCAAAAGAAAACTTTAAGTTCTCTAAGACACTTTTAAAACCCTGCAGAGAATAAACTGGTTGTTGACTATGTAAAAATGAACAAATGCAAAACAGGTTTCTGTTTAGGACAGCAAACTTAGTATAGACATTATCATTAGCTCAATATTTCTTATATTTTAAAGGGCTCATTTTTCAGATGGTGGTCAAATACCACACCGTGCCACACGATGGCAATGTTATGAATTTACTTCATTTGGGTTGTGGACCAAGAAGAATCACGGATTTCCGGATCAACAAAATATTGCAAACAGTAAGTCTTTCTAATGGAGGTTTATAGTAGATTTTGGTGCCAGTTCTCATTCACTTTCAGTGGATATGAACACGCTTGTGGGATACGGGGTCTCGTCTGAATCAGAAGATGAAGAAAGCAAAGATGACAATCTAGCTTTAAAGTAAGTTTATAAATAAAACAGTCCCGATTCTTGAATATTTGTTTGTTTGAGCTCCAAACTAGTTGCAAACTTCACGAGATCTCATTTACAGCAGCTGAGTCTGAATTCATTGTTATTGTTTTGTCATCTATACATTTGCAACATCTGAATGATAGAGGAGAATGCAGACATCCCATAAATGTGTCTTGAAATATTTCTCCATAGGTCCCTAAAAGACAACGAGGCTGTGGAGGAAAGAAAATGACTCAGTGACTCTGAGTCTCCAGAGAACGATGATGATGATGAAGAGGAGGCGACTTCTCTCTTCCTCTGAACCCTCGCTGACCCCATCCGTCCATCCTCACGCTCACAAGCTCCAGCACTGGTGGAGCTCTGGCCAGCAGTGTGTTTGCGAACTCATTCAAATAATAACAAACGAATGATAACAAAGGCAGCGAACAGAAGAGAAAAAAGAGAGCAGGGATTAATACGTCTCTCATTCCACCCAAACGTGCTCTCAAGCTGTATGCAAGGGTCTCACAAATGTAGACATCATAACACTCAGAGGTCTCATGACTTTTTCCTGTGGGACAGTTGTGTGGGGAACATGTTTCTGAGAATTGTAAATTGTTTTACAATGTTGAAAGGTTTTGATAAATTGTCTGTATAATTTGTTATGAACAGCAATGTTACAAAAAACATTGTACTAAGTTAACTGATACATTTTAGGAAGGTGATTACATTACATGCTGTAATGAATGGCTGCCCACTGATCTGGGTGTCCAAACTCACTACTTTCTGACAATTTCTGAAAACAGGTTACCATACTTAGCCTGTATGTTACTTTAGAAGATACTATTTCACAGACAGGACAATGTGCTAAATGGTAGCAACAGTGGAACCATTAAAATGAATAGTGTCATTTTGGTTACTTTTTGTTACTGTGTATAAACAGATGTAAAGGACATCTGCTGTGATTTAACTCGCATCTATGAAAGTCTATATAAAGTGTCTATATTAAATCTTTTATCTCACTGATCTACAGTTTTGGGATGCTGGACAATTTATTTCTGAGTATCTGTTTGTAGCTTGATGACTTAAATATGTGGTAAAGGATACAGAAAATAGAGTAGGAGACCATCTTGCATTGAAACAGCTAAACAAAGTGCATCAGAACTGAACACAAAAATACTTATAAGCACATTAGCAATGATGTATTAATGTACACACTTCAATCACTCCAGCCGCCCAGATGCATCTCATTAATTCAACTTAAAACATTAACTTCGCTCTGTTACATGTCAAAAGTTTAACTTTAACTTTTGGAGCAAGATGTAACAACAATTAAAATGTTTATCTGATGCACATGTACATAAAAACATCACAGATGGAACGCAAAGACAAAATACTGTATGAATTGGTCTGTGGACGCCCCTACACACAAAATAACACACAAAAGCTGTGCTTGTTGGAGGGAACTAACTGTTTATATACAAAATGAACAATGACAACAACTCAAACAGTCTCCCTGATACAGACATTTCTACAAACCTACCAAAGTTAATGTGATTACAGTATATTTATGACTCTATATATTTATTTTAGGGCGTCATTCCGAAGAATGACAGACAACAGTCATGGTCAACCATAAGGTTGCACCAACTTCCTTCATTATATCAGTACACGCTGTATCTGCCCATCTGGACTGTCTGTTATATTTTGCTCCTCCCCCTCACCGCCCACCTCCCACGCCCCACTTCTATTTGCATTAATTCCATCTCCCTCCCAGACGACTCGTCTCGTCTCTGAATGTCCAGTGGAAGACGGAAGAGAAGAACCAGAGGTCGGATTAGTGCCAAATCCCAACCCGCTCCGGCAGTCAGAGGAAGCATTGGGCAGGGTTTGGGAGAGGATGGAGGCATTAGGAGCATTAGGAGGTCTGAGGAGCGCCAGTGTCTGCTGTGGTTGGGTGGTCTGAGGAGGCATTTGCTGAGCAACAGAAAGCAGGGGGAGCTGCTGTTGAGGAGCTGCTCTGAAGGTCATGTGGACGATCTGAGACTGGTTGTAGGACTGCACGGGCAACTGCTGAACCAAAGAAGCCTGTTGGTTGACGGTCGTAGAGGGCTGGAGCTGCTGAATTTGGTGTTGTTGTTGTTGTTGTTGGGGGACGAACTGCAGCGGCATCTGCAGAGTGTGAGCCGAGGTCTGCTGCGAGGGAGCAACGTTCTCCTCCTCCGACAAAGCCAGGGTCACGGGTACCTGCATGGTGTGCAGAGCGTTGTCCTGCTCCACAACCATCACAGGACCCACGTGGGTCACAGGGTCCACCTGACCCGCTTGCACAGCAGAACTTCCCTGCGTCTCAGGGCGTACCTGCTCAGTCTGCCCAGAGCCCGTGGAGGCCTCCAGCATTGTGGTGACTCCTGGAGGAGTGGTGATGAGGGATCCGGCATTGGCTGCCAGTGCCTCCGCGATGAGCACCTCAGGATGGCTTTTGGCTTTGTGAGCCACCACACTGTCCTTCTTTTCAAACTTCTTGCCACAGATGCTGCAGGAGAACTGATACGTCGCATCTGCGTCATGTTTCTTCATGTGCCAGTTGAGGGAAGCCTTCTGACGGCAAGTAAAACCACAGATCTCACACCTGTAAGAGAAAGCAACAATCAATACAAAACAGGGAGCGTTGGGTCATTTTTAAAATTCTTTTTGGTGTCATTAAAGGTGCAGAAATAGCACATTTCACCTTTAAAATAAATGTATTACTTCTTAATTTATGACAGTATTAAAATGATAAGGTGTTTCATATGTAAATATATGATTTATATCACAGCTCATTGTAATCTTTAATGTGGATCTGGAGAATGTATGTTGTGTGTATAAGCCCATAAGGCTGAACTCACTGTAGCGGCTTTTCTCCGGTGTGTATCATACGATGCACAGCTAGATTGTGAGAGCTCTTGAAGGCGCGAGCGCAGAACTCACAGATGTAATCTCTCTGATCTGCAGGGCAGACAACCAGCAAGTTTAATCTTTCTGATTCAAAGATGCATTTTAAATTTTCCTTTTTAATGTAAAAGTTTTATGTAAATGAGTGTCAACAACTGTTTCCTGAAAGACAGCAGCTTTGGAACCACAGCAAAAAGTACCTGGAATTATTTTGCAATTTTACAGATGTATGAAACTGCCATAAAATGTCTTAAATGTGTAGCGTAAAAAATTGGAAATTCTTAACGCAACATAAATACATACATGGTTGCACGAAATATATAAATGCTGTTGCTATATTAAAGGAAACATCAATTATGATTATTATATTTGCACGACCTCTGAATGTGTTAGTCTTACCTGTATGGTGTTTGGCGTGTCGCAGTAGCTGTTTCTGCAGCCGGAAGAGTCTTCCACATGACGGATGAGGGCAGACATACTTCTTCTTCATTAAATGTTGGTATTTGATGTGATGCTGGTGGAGATAACAGAAAGGTGTAAATGTGAATTTCGGCGTCGGGTCTCTAATGTTGAGGGACAAGCTGGTTTGCGCCGTACCTGTAAGTACCGGGGATGGGCCAGAACTGTGCCACATCCCTCCATCTCACAGCGCACGTACTGGACCGGAGGCTTTTTCCTGTGCAAGAACAAGAAACCACCAGTTCATACAGAATGGTAAAAGCAGCGTCTACTGCACAGTAAATTACCACATTTAAATAGCAAGTTACTATAAAAAATGTTTAGCTTTTAACAAACTAAGATGAGAATTGAGAATAGAAACAAGTGAGTTTCTATGGCAATTAACAGATTTACCACATTTATATGACCTGCAAACTTATTGCTGGTTTTTAGTTTTCATTATTTAACGTGTTTTCATTATTTAACATGGGAAAAGCTGTTACCTTCTTTTTGGAAGACGTGGACTTTTGTCATCTTTCCGTCTCCGTCCTCTCCTGAGGGAAGATAAATAAGGTCTGACAGTTACATTTATCTATCGGTCACTCATTTGTGTAGCTTTAAGTGAAAAATGTCAGAGAGGAAATGTACTGTGGACATGACGGGATGAATTGTTTCATTGCAGGAGTTAAACAACATTGTTAACTCACTTCCTGGGCGGCTCAACAACCTCCCCAAGTTCAACGCCACTTCTCCCATCTGTGCTCTCTGCTCCCTCGGTTTTGATCTCTGTCTCCTGCTCTTCTTCTGCCTCCTTCAAAGTTGTCCTATCTTTCTTCTCTTTTTGTTTAAGATGGGTTTTGCGCCTTGACTTAGGAAGATCCCTGCAAAGAACAACAGCAGAGGTCAGAGATGGTGTGGGAGACATTGGACATTGGAGCCTTCATGATGAAAAACAAAGAAACACACACAGACAGACACACACACATCACATACTTGGGATCATAGCTCTGGTCGTTCAGATCATCTCTAAAAGGGATATCTTCATCGCTGCTAACAGCCTCATCTTCCTCACTGTCAAAAGATAAACAAAAAGGAAACTGTGAGCTTTCAGTTCACCTGCCCTCACTGACTAATGCATGACTGAAATCACATTACATTAAATTTTGCTTTAAATATACAAACTGCCAACAGTGAGTTGCCGCTGTTAACCACAGTTTTTCAAACATTAGTGATCCTTCACCATTTCCAAGTGTTTGTAATTACTGGATAAGGTAAATTTATAGAAAGCACTTACAAAATAGCAATTTCCAATTTCCAATTCACTGACAATTCAACAAAACACACTACCTTACATTTATAAATGACTGATTAATTCTCTATATGAGCTCATGTCATTACAGAATCTACAAACATAAACAATAAAAGGAGCTAAACATTGTGTCAAACAGGTTCTGATGCACACACACACACACACACAAAACAGCTTTACCTCTGTGACTGGGGAAGGTAGTTTTGATCTTTTGGATCATCTACAAATGGAGAACCTTCTTCTACACGCTCATCTTCATCCATGCTCTCCTCTTCTTTTTTCTTCACACTGAAACATGACAGTAACAAACACAGGGCCTGTTACATTAACACAAGCAGTCAGCATGTTCTTCAAAACTCCACATGTCTCAAGAACCAAGTATATTTCTTTATGGGTGGTTTGTTTTATTTGTAATTAGTGAAAAGCTGGTTAAAAATGTTATTTACATTTATTTGTATGCAGGTAAGTTACCAAACTTTTTTGTTTAGTTTTCCCAAAAGTCAAGAGTGTATATTTTAAACAGCTCTTAAAGCTTACAAACAAAGTTTTTCGAAACAAACGACAGACTCAGTTGTTCAACAAAAACAAACTAAAAGTGTCCAAACGATCTTTCAATTGAAGTTTGATCACCTTATTTCTGTCTTCTCAGTAGATCTGTTAGCCTCCACTGAAACCAAAACACGCATTCAATTAAATTAGTTATTTCTATGTTGAGTATTTTCAGTGTAAACTGTGTCATGTAAAATCCCACCATAATCGCTGTCTGTTTCTGGTTCAACTTTGAACACGGTTCTTGGGGAGCCCCGGCAGTACCGGGACCCCGTGCGCCCCTGCGCGCGTCTCCCGCGAGCGGCTGAAATACGACAGTCACAAAATCAAAGCGCATCCTACTATCACCAACATCATACAAATATAAAGTTAAACTACCTCGATTAACAAGTGCATCCTTGCTTTCTTCACACCTGTCATATGGGGAAACCAAACAATGTTTATTTATTATAGTTCAACAGTGTCTCATCCTGCAGTGCGCGCTCTCGTTAGGGGACAGGTGACTTTTTGCCCCACTGCTCGTTCCCAAACAACTTCATTCACTATGTGGGAGCGCAAACGTAAACACTGACTTCTGTTAGCAACAACTTTAATGTTAAACAGCATATTGTGGTATTGAAACCGGAGGCCTTATTGTATAGACGCTAATGTATTTCATATAGCCGCACGTACTCAGCCGGCTGGCCGCAGTCAGCGTCCGATGATCCCGCAGAGGCTGCCGTGCTCTTCCTGCGCCGCGGGCAGATCGCTTTCCTCCGGCGGTTGGCTGCTGCATCAAGGGTCGCTTCATCCTGGTCCTCTCCTAGATCGCTTTGCCTCCACAGGGGGATCGCTCGCGTCGACCTGTCCCGTAAAACCCGCCCGGTGCCTGGTGGCCCCGTTGCGGTACCGTTTGTTTCGGGCGAGCGTGTCACTTCGATCTTTAAACCGGTGTCCCCTCGTCCTCTTACCGCCCTGCGCGGGGTGGATGCCGTACTCTGCCCCGCGGATGTCTCCACGGCCGTCTCTCTCTCCACCTCCTCTTTATTGTTAGACAGCTGCGGCTCCATCACGGGAGAACTTGTCTTTCCTTTCTTGCTTTCGGACCTTTTCCTATTCCTGACAAATTAAACCGCAGCTTGAAATAAAAGGGAGGTATTAAACATGACAAATGCTGGGAGGCTAAGGGCCCCGATCCGAGTGTCACACATATTTACACAGACGCTTGCAAATTCAATGCATGTCGTATAAATGGAAAACTTAGTTAATCGTGCCTATAATAACTGTGCAAAATTCATTTTAAAGACCCAGGGTCTATTTGGGCTCTTAAAGCTATAGTAAAACACGCTGTTAGCAGGACCAACAGGGCTGGATGATCGTCGCTCTTTGTGGCGTCTCCTTTAAATGGAGATAAAGCTGAAGATGAGCTCAAGAGCGACACACAGCGCCGCGGCTGTCCGCGCCGCACCGACGCGGCTGGCAAACACACGTTGTGTGTTTATACTACTACTTGTTTGTTATATAAGCTATAGATGTTCTTGAAATCAGACTGAATAAAAACTCTCACCAGCGCCATTTGTGTCGCACATTCAACTGCTGCAGTAATAAAGGGTCAATACGTCACTGGTGGTTCAATATAATATTTTTTCACTATTAAAGCATACAGCATGTTTGTAATGTTATAAAATACTACAAACGTATAATCTGAAGTACGTGAGTGTCAGTGCAAAAGAGACTTGACTGACTTTTAGTTGTTTCGCATCTGGAAACGAGTCTCTTCTTGCAGTACCACTCGCGTCCTGCAGACGGCAGTGTACTCCACATGTTCTCACTATAAAAAGAAAGGGTTTGAGGTTTAGTTAAACACAGTAGAGATTAATGTTTTGCTTCGTAAATGATGTTGATTTATTGCTTTGCTGTTAGGTCATTTATATTGTGTAAAGATAAATAAACACTTAAGGTTCCTAATACTCCAAATGCTGGATATTAAAACATGAATATTGAAAATTGTGTTTGTAGCTTGTTTCTACAGCAGTTGCTGAGAAGTTTAACTTGTCATCTGTAAAACAACTCTGCAAGTATCTTGCGATTTTAAACTGAGATGGTGATGAAGAGGTAAAAGTTACAGAGTGATAATGACAAAATCATTTTATGTTGTCATAATAAGACCTGTGTAACAAGATTACAATGAGCTGTGCTTAAAAAATGTAGGTGGAGTACCTGTGTGCAATAACATCTATTACAGGAAAACAAAACTCTTTATGTAACAAGCCCCAGGTTCTCATTACATGCTCCGCATCGAAAAGTAAGTACCAAATTATTGTTATGTCTGATGTAGGTTGTTTCTGAAAACAGATTTTTACACAATTAGTTGGTTAATTTTCTCGTGATCTTGACACAACAAAAACTGTCTCCCAGTGATCACTAGATTTTCCATTTTTTCTGTGATCTGTCGCATGTTCAGCAGCCCAGCGTTATGAATGATCACATTCGTTTTTACTTTGATCGGGACTCACAACCAACCCAACTTTTGTTATGTTGAGATGAAAAGAAAATTAAGCCGTGCTAAAGAGTGAACAAGAACAAAATCTATAATACACGGCCTCCAAGGACTTCCGTAACAAGTTAATACAATATCACTGATACGATATTGATACGTTTACTTTTAAATGCATGCACTTACATGTACATTCCTGTAGTGTGTCCAGTGTGTCATGATTTATGAGGTGAATAGTGCATCATTATGCTAAATCAAAATACATTTTCATAAACACCAAAAGATTTAGTTATGTATCCTCTCAAAACACCTGTAATTAGATTGTATGTTAAAACCCAGGACATATTTTAACCATTATAAAAAATCACTTTTCTTACTGATTGACTGGCTCTCTGTAATGACTCGGGCAGTGACCTCTGTCTCAGTGCTGGCAGTGCCGTCTTAAGGATCTGCTGCCTCCTCTCTCCGAATGCAGCTCTGCATTTTCTTTCTCGTGTTGTTTAATGTGTCTGTGTAAGTTGGTGATGTTGCCACAGTAGCGAATAGGCATTTTTTACAAACATCACAGTTTGGCATGTAATCTGTGATCTGATGTTCAGAGGAGAGCAGTAGCGACGGCCAGGATAACTGAACGCGACAGAGCTGACGCCTGGTGGCGAGCAGCAGCATGCGCATTACGTATGGGGTGATTTTCCGGAAAATTTTAGCTTTTTTCAAACGTGGACGCAAAAACTGTGTCATAATCCAAATGCAAATATTTCACTATCGTTTACGCTTTCGCATGCGCGCAGTGACTGACAAATCTCAAATGGAAATGCAAAGTCTACTTGCGTCTGTATTTGCTACGACTTACGAGTAATTTTTATTTAAATAACAATCTCAGTGTCCAGATCAGCGTTTTTACTTTTCTCTGCGTCACGTTTGTAACCTGCCGAAACTCAAACGCATCGCAAATCCTTTGCGTTTGAATTTCCGAGGCGCTGCACGAAACCTGTCAATCAGCGTCGGGGGCGGGGCTGGACTGTGGGGCGTGACCGAATGGGGAGTGACGTCACTCGCCGTCGACAGCATTTTGGTGGTCTCGCGGGCACCGGAATTAAAACACATATATTTTAATGAAGTGCAACGGTAATGAACTAAAATAAAGTCCAGAAAGCCCACGAAGCGCAACTGTTATCAGTGAGCAATCACCATTTTGTTATCCACGACTGCCATTTGACCTTAACCATCAGATGGCGCAGCTTGTCTTGTGTTTGATAGTATAATTCATTCGCATTCATATAATTCATACATTTATTTGGCAGACGCTTTTATCTAAAGCGACTTACAGTGAATTTAACGTATAAAAGTGTAGGGTTTTTCTTGTAAACAGCATTCGCCTTCTATTAACACTTAGTGTAAATAGCCACAAAAAGTATTTTCTTGTGTTAAGAGGGTAAAATGCTATAAACAAATTTGTTACTAGAAGGTAGATGCTATTTACACTGTTAAAATAGCATGGGTTTATGCAGTTTATACTCATTGCAAAAAGTTGCAATTATGTGTGCCTCAGTATTGTACTACATGATAAAACAGTACAATAATAACATAATACGTGCAAATGATAATTAAAGTTATTAAATAGATGCCACCTATTCGGGTGGCAAAAGGCGGATTCGGACTCCAGTCAAACCGCGTCCATAAAGACACGGACACGCGCTTAACCATCTGCGCCACTGGAGCGCAAAGATTAATTTCCGGTGCCCGCGGATGACGTCACTCCCCATTCGGTCACGCCCCACAGTCCAGCCCCGCCCCCGACGCTGATTGACAGGTTTCGTGCAGCGCCTCGGAAATTCAAACGCAAAGGATTT
>JBAJNP010010416.1:0-16460 GCA_036877545.1 Yasuhikotakia modesta
TGAAATTCCTCTCAGCTCCCGAGTCCACCAATGCCTGTGCCGGAGTCGACGAGCCCTGGAACAAAACGTCACAATCAAAAAAAGAAGTGATGATTGGTGAGAGATTTTAGAATGTCTGCCCATCAGGACTCTCCGCACTACTGATGGGCTCTTGTCTTTTACTGGACAAGACAGAGCCCGATGTCTTGGCCTCCCGCAGTACAGGCAGAGGCCCCGAGCCAGGCGATCTTGTCTTTGTTGGAGAGTCAATTTCAGTCTCCCCAGTTGCATGGGCTCGGGGTCATTGGGAGGAGGTTCCGCACGAAGGGGCAGCGAGGACTTGACCTTGGCCTCCTCCAACATCCAGGATGGGCGAGCCGCCGCCGTTGTTGGCGACGAGAGATCCGAGTTTCCACCCTAAGAGCCAGTTCCACGGCAGCCTTAAGATCCTTGGGCGGCTCACAGACGGCAATCTCATCCTGGATGTTATCCTCCAAGCCGTCCAGGAACCGAGCGCAGAGTGCCCTCTCATTCCAGCCACAGGAGGTTGCCAAGGTCTGAAACTCAACCGCATAATCAGTGACTGAGCGGCGCTCCTGTGACAGCCGCATCAGTTTGGTCGCTGCCTCATCTCCCCAGGCCGAACGGTCAAACATTGTGCCTCTCGAAGGAGGCACAATATTCAGCCCCAGAGTCCCAAACCGCCATCCCCCACTCGCGAGCTCTCCCAGTGAGCACAGTGATGATGTAGGCTACCTTGGTCTCCTCCCGGGCAAAGCGGGGTGGCTGCAGGGCGAAGACCACGGAACACTGGGAGAGAAAAGCCCGGCACGAGTTGGGGTCATCGTCGTAAGGAGGAGGGTTGTTGGTGTGGAGTTCCGGGCAGGCCCCAGATGAGTTTGACCAGGCCAGCAGATAGACGCTCCAACTCAAGGGAGGTGGCACTAAACTGGGAAGCGTGCTGACCCAGGAGCGCCCCCTGATGAGCCAGTGCCGAGCGTACCGGATCAGTGCCTGCTGGATCCATACTGGTCGGATCGTTCTGTCAGGAAACACAAAGCCAGGGATCCAATAGCAGGTAGAATGTTTATTAGAGAGATGCGCTAGGCACTTCAGACAAAAAACACCAAAAAAACAAAACAAAACCGGCAGGCACTAGGGCCGACCCGGCACAAGGTCCAGAGACGCTGGCAGCGGGAGTTTCGAGGGGGGGGGGGGCGAGGCAGGACCGGAGAAGCGGCCGAGAGGGAACTGCTGGAGAGAAGGTGGGAGACCCGGCAGCAGTGCGGAGAGCAAACTGAAACTAAAAATCTAAGCAGAAACAAAACAAACCAAAAAATAAACAGAAGGGCTGGAGTCTGAGACGATACAACTGACATAGACAAGACAAGACAGGACTTGACTGGACAAGTGTCGGGCATGAGTAAAAAACGATCCGACAAAGAACGGAAAACACGAGGGAACTAAAAAGGAGAGATAATGAGGGAAAGCAGGTGGAAGTAATGATGTTAACAGGGAGGCGGGGAACACAGACAGCGGGAAACACAGACAGCGGGGCACGCGGCGAACTGTCAGAACAAAAGCCACATGCCCCAACAACAAAGACAACACAACACAGATAACAAACCCGGAGTGTTCAGACCGTGGTCCTGAAATAATATGGCATATCTTGTTTTTCTGGATTTCTTTTAAATTGTATCTCATACTGCATCGGCCAGAAGACACTACACGGAATGCATCTAAAAATGACAATGAACTTGACTATGACAACCCTACAAGAGTATAACAGAGAGTATAAAAGAGCACCTATACACATGTAGAGTAATCCTCTTCTCTTTTGTCCCTTTCTTTGGTGAATTGGGACAATTCTTTGTAGCTCATGGTTCAGGACCTGCTGCAGCTAAGGCACGTAAAAATTTGAGAGTGTTTAGAACTGCTTTGGAAATGCAAAAGACATGAGATAACTCGTAACCATTTTGAAATTTTCACATACATAGCCATCATTCATTTTTAACATGCAAATTGTGCTTATGCTAAAGGGAATCTGCCTTTCTGTTGGGTGCAGATTGTGAAGATGTCAGATGGTGATAAGTGTAACATGCCATGGCCTGCCTCATCAGCAGAGGGAGCCCTCACCCATGTACTATTTGTTTCCCCCTCTGCTTCCTGTTTCAAGTTTCCTGTTTGGACATATTTAAGCTGAGCACACAGTCAGCTCATGGTGAAGTATTGCCAGTATTCCCACTGCATACTGAGTGTTTATTTTTTGTTTGTTATGTTGTGTATGATTTTGTCTGTTATATGTTTCACGTTTCTTGGATTACCCCATTTTTGACCATGCCTGCTTATTGTTTACCGTTTGTTTTCTGCCTGCACTGATATGTTGCCTTTCTCTCCTTTTACTGGCTTTATATTGTTAATTATGCGAACATTGTTGATAAAGCCCTGTTGCATTTCTACAAGATTTTGTGAATTTAATTTATGAAAATGTAGGTTTTCATAAATTACTTTGATTGATAAATTTAAAAATAGCTACATTAGTTATAATATTTATATTGTTGAACCTTGTGTTCCTACAGCTCACCTGGTAGAGCATTGTGTTAGCAGTGCAAAGGTTGTGGTTTTGATTGTAGGGAACACAAGTACTGCTAAAATTGTGCACGCTGAATACATGCTATAAAAGTGTCTGCAATGTAATTTATTTTGTTATAATGTGTAGCTTTGGCATGCTGGGATGTTAAAATTGCTGTATAAATATGTTCCTGCCATATTTCCTAAAAATGTGTTATTTAATTAATAACTTGATGTTAACTGAACTGCATGTAATTGATTATTTTACAAAGAATATATTAAATATACTTATAACTGTGAACTTCCTACAAGTAGTAGTTGAACCTGTGCCATCCTGCAGGATGTGTGCCTTTGACACATTCATGTTCTTTAAGCTGTCATCTTGTTTATACACACTTTCCTCCTCACTCTCTCTCTCTCCGTCTGTCCCTCTCTCCTATTCTTTTATTTCTCACCTCCTCCCTCATTTTTGTTTTTATCTACTTGCTCTTCATCACACCTCGTTTGATGATACTTTGATGATGATGTCCCTCATATAAATAACTGATTATTGTATGAAATTTTTAAGGCATCTTCAATTTGCAAGTAAAAAATTACACTTTTATGTAATACAATGTACATTGAATTCTACCTATATGTTTTATCAGTACATGTATTTGTCAAACCCTTGACCAAAGTGCTATGACACTACCCGTCAAAACACTGAAACACCTCAAGTCTTTAAAAGATGCCTGACAAAAACATCATCAGATTCCAAGTCTGAAGGAAGGCCGCATAAGCCCTAGACATAAATGATGCTACACTCAAGCCGAACCACTATGGCACAGAACTGGCATAGTATAAAAGGACTTACCAGCCTGACGCACTGGCACATTTACATTTATTCATTTAGCAGACGCTTTTATCCAAAGTGACTTACAAATGAGGAATATATCTGCGAGACAACATAACAAGACAAATAGACACTTGTATTTTTACAAAACTTGTATTTTTTGGAAGTGCTCAAAATACAAGTTTTGGAGGGTACCTAGTAATCTCCAAAAGGGCAAACATATGCCACAAGGCAAGTTTCCTCCATGACAATTGCTTAGATAGAGAGAGATAGCACATAACCATTAGTTTTACTTTGGGCATCACCCCATATTTTTGCTCATGTAGCCCCACAATAGAGGAGTAATAATCATAGCAAGAGTAAAGACAAGAGACAAATATTGATTCGTCCCTCAGTGTGAAGATCAGACGAGAATGGTAGGATACATTGAGGGACACTCTACAGTAGACAATGATTACAGAAATAACACAAATATAGCTTTGAAAGTAAGTTAAACTACGTAATACTCTAGCAAAATCAGTATTGTCAACCTTTTTGACATTTAATTATTAAATTTTTTGAGGAATCATCCTGAAAAGCATTTTAAAGAGGTTTGAAGGGGTTTCCTTTCCCGTTTTCTGCCTGCCTTTTGACCACCACCCTGTCTACTGCAGGGGTTTGTGGGGTACCTCACCAGGGGGTGGGGCACCTCACCAGGGGGGCGCCAGAGAAAAAAAGTTGTTGTTAAAGTTGTTGTGAACTTTGTTATTGTTGTGTTTGGATTACCTGCTATATTGTTGTTTGCTGTTTCTGACCCCTGTTTGACTACTCTCTCTTAATAAAATGCTGCATATGGGTCCTCTGTTCCTTATTACAACAATTTTAATTTGCTATTAAGAGAAATTAATATGTTGGCACAATTATAATATTGTCTGCAATAGTAATTTTTAACAGTTAAGGATCATGTACACCCTTCGTTCTTTAGCTAAACAACAGCTTCAGATGAAAGTACTGTGCAGTACTGTGTAACTTATTAAACCTATTAAACTGTGTAAACTATTTAGCTAAATGGGTAAAAGAAACTTGTTTTGTTTTATGCATGACAAAGTTGAAATATCAGCTGGTATGACACAAATTACTCCAATGGCTGAGTCATTTAAATAAGCTGTGTTTTACAATCACTAAATAAAGAAATGACTCGGTGCCAAGGAAACAATACACATCTTTTTTTCAGCCAAATGATTGTTAGATTTACACAAAGGCATAGGTTAGGTTAATGAATACTTCCTCAAAACAAATTCTTGTCTTCTCAATTTTTTTCCTCTGTATTTCTGTTATCTGCACCATTTATAGAGGACTAGTGAATATGGTTGTCATTCAAAGGTCTTTATTTCTTTGACAGGACTCAATGACGGGATCCAATGACCAGACAAACTAGGAGAAACATTCGTAGTTATAAATGGTTATAGGTGGGTTATGTTTAAAAAACAAATTGCTTTTAGAATATAAAACTAATAATACTAAATTATAGTATTCTATAGTATTCTTTATTTAGTCTCTAAATATTAATTCAAACTCCATCTAGCATATGTGTAGCTATTATAAAACTGCAAAGGCCAAATAGTCCCCAGTCTTGCTGTCCAGAAGTGATTGGGTGTCATGTTTGTTACCGGAGGTCACAACATGAAGGCTGCCAGTGCTGAAATTATATTTATAAAAACTTTACAGAGCGTTGCTTCCTTCTTTCAAACCTTCTTTCTTTCAAAGTTCTATAGCTGTTTTAGAGGGACTGATAGCTCTGTTCTGTTACTACAGAGCTGGTCAGCGTCATTGCTTCTGTCACACAAAGCAATCTTTTGCTGGCTTGCAAAGATTAACACTGGCTTTACCATTAATACAAAGTCTAAGTATGCAGTAGTTGTACGTTTTTGCACATACACCTTTTCCATTCCACCCCAGTAAACAAAATGAGAATTACATAAAAGAGTGTGGGTGTGTTTGTTTGTTGCTGTTGTGGTGTCGGCAAAGCGCTCAACAGTTCAGAGAAAAAATGAAAAAAAATGAAGCTTTTTACATGACATAATGCTCAAGTAATTAATTCCAATTTACCTGTTTATAAATTTTTTTTATATCAATTTACCGATGGTATAGTTTGAAATGACCACAACAAATACTGTGTCTTTTTGTACTCTTTATTTTTTGGTTAAACTTCAAAAAGGTAAAAAATGACAGAACAGTCTTCGCCAAGATGCTAATGACGAGATAAGAACAAGTAAAGAAATGAGGTCTTATCACGGTTTTGTTACCCTTTGCAAACACTGTGAAAACATTAATCAACTGGATCTCATGGTTGAAACATGATTCCACCTGTGTAATTCTAGATTAGCTCCTTTTAGAATGAGATGATAAAATCTGCAAAAGTTGTGTTTGTAAAAGTTGAAGTGACATTACTGAAGTGTTATGTCTGGAGCAGTTATTCTTGTCATCTCATGCTCTCACTTTCTAATTTGGCTAACCCTTTCAATATCAATTATTTCTTTCTAACCCTTTCAATTATCAGTCATACAGATATGATTCTTTTTCTTTCTGTCCTTCATCCCCAGTTGCAAAGTCTAGGCTTTGAATGTATGCTTTATCGAATACTTTGTGTTTGTGTTTGTCAGTATTTGGATAGACAACCTTAAACAGTGTTTAACCATCAGCCTAACAGTTTTTGTGTTACTAAAGCATTCTTTCATCATTAGCACTATTGGGTGTACTTTGCCCTGTCAAATGACCTAACATTAATTAACTATTATATGCCAGTGCAGAACAAACAAGACTTACTTTGAAGTCCTAATATATGACTATGAACATGATACTATGAAGTATGCAACATACCTTATTGAGGCTTTTTTGCAAACATGCTAATTCTGCTGTAATTTTAACTTTGTAATAATCCCACTTGCATCACCTGTGCCTATTTGTGGTTTGGCATGTTATAATATACTTTTAGACAGATAACTTCAACACATTCAAGTAGAGTAAACTTAAGTAACATGATTGTTAAGAATGGTGACCCATACTCCAATGCAAAGATATTTGTCCTTCACATTTATCCCATCCAGTTGGAGGTGAGTTGTGAACACATACTGCAAACTGTGAACACACACTCAGAGAGATGGACACACACCCCCACAGCACTGTAGTGCCAAGGGACCAATTGGGGGTTATTATATAAATATTTTTGCTGCATAACAATACTTATATAAAAACAATAGTAATAGCGTCATATACCATTTCCTAGTTTCGCTGCCGCCCAAATTCCAATAAAGAATCACCATGCTTACTTGCAAAGCTTAGTCTTTGTTTGCTTTATATACTATATGTATTTTTAATAACAGAAAATATAGTAATACTTTAAGTACTACTATACTACTTTAAGCATATTTATGTAAGTTGGAACCCCAAACCATTAGCCTAGAGAGTAGCCTAAAAATGAATTGTTTTATAATAAAAAGATGACCCCTGCTCTCAAACGAAAAGGGTGACACCCTCTAGTGGCTTTTGCAAGCACTCATATTAAATATCATTAACGCCCTAATGAGTATGAGAAACCAGCTGGGAATAAAAGGTGGCCGAAAATGGTGCCTGAATTTCACTGAAAGAGAAAAGGAGAATTGAAGGGGAGTAGATATGGACTAAACTCAAGCATCTTAGGTAAACCTCCACTTTCGATCCAGATCATCCAGCGATCATCATCATCCAGTATTGCAGTATAATGACTGACGTGCCCAGTATAGTTACAAAAGAACAACAGAGGGCGCTGTGTAGCGACAATTGGCGCACTGTTCATTTTAGTACCAGCGGAAGCTTTCTTCACCAGACGCAAGGGATCATTCTCCAAACGACAGCTCCAAACTTAGTTGTCCTTCGCTTCCTGCACAGTCAGAAATGATCTGGACACAAATCGCGTATTTTCACATTCATTTAAGATAAAATGTGTTATTTATTACTTTTAAATGCAATATCAGTTATAGGTGCCACAAGACTCTACAATATAAATGTAAATGCGCACAATATAAATGCGCATCTACAATATAAATATGTTGTTTTACTAGTAGATATGTTGTATAACTAGTTGTATAACTAGTTTAACTAGTAGATATAAAAGCACAGCTCTTCACTTTGCGTTTAATGGTCCTGTCAGACTTCCAGTCACGGAGCGATCAGAGGGAACCGGGAGAGTCATCACACTCATTTTACAACCAGAGAGTCAACCGAGCGTCGGTGTCCGTGGTGCCTTTCTGTGCAAAATACGCCCATAATAGATGGAGAATCATGCGTAGAGGAGTACAGCGCATACTTACTCGTGCGAGGGAAATAAAAATCTCACAAACGACCACACACATTTATAAGAGGCACCGAAACCGAGACGATTTGGGATGCGCGTAGTGGGATAATGAATACACTACTGTTGGAAAGTTAGGGCTAAGGAGATGTATAGACAAAGGGGATTAGCAATTAAAGACTTTAAATGTTTCATTCTATCGCATAATTAATTGAACTGTGGATATGAACAACGATGCGCCATTTCAGACTGTGGAAAATAAACACGTCACTCTTTTAATCAAACAATGCTTAAAATACATTTAAATGTAACAGTGAGGAAAAAACAGGACAGACTGCCAAACAGTAAAACTAAGCGATCAAGATAAGTTTTGTTTGTCTCACAGGCAGCGTGGCGCGAAGGGGTGGAGAGACATAGTGAAAGCGAGCGACTGTATAGCAGAGTGCCGCAGATATACACGCGATTCTGCTGTAGGTGAGAGGCGCGCAGAGGGGCAGCTAGCGCTGGAATTTTAATGACACATTTCTAGCATCTCTGCCAGGGATTTTAACTCAGTTTTGCCTTAACACGTAATGGGCAGAGTGGCACTGCGGATATTTTTTCTAAACTCTCTAGAGCAAGTGAGAAAACTATTGAGTGGACTGAGACGTTCAGTGGACTGGAAACATATGTGCGCTTCTACGTACGGACAAGGCACGCAGTAAAGACAGGGCATTTGCAGTTTTTATTTGAGTATGAAGTTTGGCGTTCGTGCTGGTGTTTTAGTTTTCTCTACCACATGGTGGGATGGAGAGGGAGTTTGGATTCGGGAAAGCTGGATATAAAATGGATTTCGCATTGGATTGAATATCTGCCTTAATTGAAAAGACTTACATCTGTCAAGTCATAGCAAAGACGGAATAATCTCAGCAAGTCATTTCTGTTATTTTATTTCAGGCTTAACAATTAATTCGAGATGATGTCTTTTTTCTAAATATGCGTGTTTCTAAAGAACACATAAATGAAAAGGACAAAGTAGCGCGAACTTAACAAGAAAAAGACGAGAAATATGCGTTATTGTTTGGTATACCCGACTTTGGTAATTAAAAACAGAAAACACATGCACTAAGCGAATTAGCTTGTGCAAGAAGACTACATTTTGTTAGCAAACTTAAAAAAAGCTGTTAAACAAAACTCGTTATATTTTGCTTAAAAACTCGAGGAACAATGACGACTACAGGAGTTGTGGACTTTCTAAGCTACTGCTTTCTTATTTTGCAGCTGCTGAGTCAGCCCGCAGCCAAGCAAGTGCTGCGGTACCGCCTGGCTGAGGAGGGTCCTGCCGATGTGCGGGTGGGTAATGTAGCCGCGGACCTCGGCATAACTGCTGGCATGGATGTGACTTTCACTCTAGAATCCGGCTCCGAATTCTTTAAAATCGATAACCTGACCGGAGATCTGAGCACGAACGAACGACGGATAGATCGCGAAAAGCTGCCGCAGTGTCAGATGATATTTGATGAAAATGAATGTTTTATAGATTTCGAGGTGTCGGTGATTGGACCGGCGCAAAGCTGGGTTGATCTCTTCGAGGGAAAAGTAATTATATTAGACATAAATGACAACACGCCATCGTTCCCCTCTCCTGTTCTTACTCTTTCCGTGGAGGAGAACAGACCGATTGGCACACTTTATCTCTTGCCCACGGCCACCGACAGGGATTTCGGTAGAAATGGAATAGAGAGATACGAGTTGATTCAGGACAACGGTGATAGCTCTGTTCGACGAATCGGTACTTCAGCCTCCGGCAGTGTTGACAAGCGGAGATATGACGAGGGGGCGAGCCGAAGCAGTGTCTTTGAACTTCAAGTTGCTGACACCACAGACGGCGAGAAGCAGCCGCAGCTGATAATCAAAGGCACACTTGACAGAGAGCTGCGGGACTCTTATGAGCTGACCCTGCGCGTTAGAGACGGGGGCGACCCCCCACGCTCCTCCCAGGCCATTCTTAGGGTAATGATCACAGATGTGAATGATAACACTCCACGTTTTGAAAAGAGCGTATATGAGGCAGACCTGCCAGAAAACAGCTTCCCTGGTGCCCCCATTCTTCAGCTAAAAGCAGGAGATACTGATGTTGGGGTGAATGGACAGATTGAGTATGTTTTTGGAGCAGCCACAGAGTCAGTGCGGCGTTTGCTGCGGCTTGATGAGAGCACTGGCTGGCTCAGTGTACTGCATCGAATTGACCGTGAAGATGTGAGCCAGCTTCGCTTTACAGTCATGGCACGTGACCGCGGTCAACCTCCAAAAACAGACAAGGCAACAGTGATCATCAACATCAAAGATGAAAATGACAATGTGCCAAATATTGACATAAGAAAAATTGGACGCATTTTTCTCAAAGATGGTGTGGCTAATGTAGCAGAAGATGTTATTATTGACACCCCCATCGCTCTAGTTCAAGTCTCAGACCGAGATAAAGGGCCAAATGGCATAGTAACATGCACTGTAGTGGGTGATGTTCCATTTCAGCTCAAACCAGCTAGTGAGGTTGAAGGTGAAATTAATAAAAAGAAGTACTTTCTCCATACATCAGCACCACTTGATTACGAAGCACTGCAAGAGTATAATGTGGTCATTGTTGCAGTTGATTCCGGTAGCCCTAGTCTTTCTAGCAACAATTCACTAATAGTGAAAGTGGGGGACATAAATGATAATCCACCAGTTTTCAGCAAAAGTACAGTTGAAGTTTCATTTCCTGAGAACAACGCTCCTGGTGAGCGTGTAGTCACGGTAGTGGCCTTAGATGCAGATAGCGGCAAAAATGCTGAAATCTCATACTCTCTGGACTCCTCTGTGAATGGAATATTTTTCATTGATGTAGATACAGGTGTCATCCGTGTCAACACCATACTTGACAGGGAGCAGTTGGACAGATATGAGTTCAAAGTTATTGCCAAAGACAAGGGCATGCCAGTTCTGCAGGGATCAGCCACTGTGGTCATCTTGGTGGCAGATAAAAATGACAATGAACCAAAGTTTATGCAGGATGTGTTTACATTCTATGTGAAGGAAAACTTGCAACCCAACAGCCCCGTTGGTATGGTTACAGTCATGGATTTTGACAGAGGACATAATGCAGATATGAGTCTCTACATTGAAGAAGAAGAGGATATTTTCTCCATTGACAACAATACAGGTACAATTCACTCAAAAATGGCTTTTGACCGTGAGTTAAAGACCACATATTCATTCCGGGTTAAGGCTGTTGATGGAGGTGATCCGCCCCGCTCAGCCACAGCTAGTGTGTCCATTTATGTGATGGATGAAAATGATAACCCACCTGCAGTCATTTTCCCTATAAATAGCTCATACACACTTCTTCCCCCTTCTAGCCATGTCAGAACAGTGGTCAGGACTGTCACAGCAACCGATACCGATACAGGAGTCAATGCTGATCTGAGCTACAGTATAATCAGTGGCAATCCGTTTAAGTTGTTTGAAATCGATGCAGCAACTGGAGTGATCTCATTAGTTAGCAAACTGGAACAGAAACATTTTGGTTTGCATCGTTTGGTTGTGCAAGTAAATGACAGTGGAGTTCCATCACAAAGCACCACCACACTAGTGCATATTTATGTTAATGAAACGCTCTCCAACTCGACTATTGTGGAGGCACAGATTGCCCGAAGCCTTGGCACGCCGCTCAATGCTGACATTGCAGGTGACCCCAACTATGACTTAGGAAAGCAACGGTTGAGCATTGCCATAGGCATTATTTCAGGCACCATGACGGTCATCTTTATCATCCTGTTGGTAGTTATGGCCCGCTACTGCAGGGCTAAGAACAAGAATGGCTATGAAGCAGGAAAGAAAGACCATGAGGACTTTTTCACCCCTCAGCAACATGACAAAGGCAAAAAGCAGAAGAAGGATAAAAACAAGAAAAAATCAAAACAACCATTATATAGCAGCATTGTCACTGTTGAAGCATCTAAGCCAAACGGGCAGCGCTATGATGGTGTAAATGAGAAACTGTCTGACAGTCCAGGAATGGGCTGCTATAGGTCTGTCAACGGTGGCCCTGGTAGCCCAGATCTTGCCCGGCATTACAAATCCAGCTCACCTTTGCCCACAGTTCAGTTGCATCCACAGTCACCTACAGGGGGAAAAAAGCACCAAGCTGTTCAGGACCTGCCACCGGCCAACACATTTGTGGGAACTGGAGATAACATTTCCATTGGATCAGATCACTGTTCTGAATACAGTAGCCAAACCATCAACAAGTACAACAAACAGGTCAGAGGCATATTTTAATATTAAATCTGTTATTTCTATTCCTTTCTATATTTGAATTCTCAAGCTCTATCTGAGGGGCTGTAAGTGCATACACTGTAATGTTAACATGCTGGAAGTATGTATTTGTATGCAATACATATTTTATTGAAAGCTTCTGTATTCCTGTATTGACTTGTAAGTTTGTTTTGTTTGAGGTTCTTTTACATTGCAAGTAACACAAAGGGATCCTTGAGTAAAGGATATCATATTGTCAGACCACCTGGGTTTTAGGGGCCACAGGTCTTTAAAATATAGTCACAGGGCAGACGTGGGTGTTAATGTTGATGACCTTTGTCCATTTGTGTGTCTGAAGATTGACTGGGCTCAGATATGGCTGTGATTCACAGTTATTCCATCTCAGCAGTAGGCTTGAACATGCTTGTGAAGGAGACTAAGGAAGGTGATGAAGCAGATGAAGCAGAGGAAAAAACTGAAAAAGGTGGAATGTTAAGTTGCAGTGTCATGTTTTAACATGCAATTAACAATCAGTGCAGCATCTACATTTTGCATGATCACTCTTTCTCCTTTTTTAAACCACATGCTGTTATCTTTATTTACTCCATACTGATTTAACACTCTTTTATGCATAGGTCATTATTTAAAGTATAAAATAGCCTTTGTTACGACAGGCATGTGGTGGCTTTCAATTTGTAGGGTACATGCTTGAAATAATTGATCCATATCATTATTGTCCCCTGTCTTGAGCAGCACTTGTGATAAATGCAAAATTAAGTCAGCCCTTTTATTTTCAAGGTTTGCCATTAAAAAAACACTTGCTCTATCATTTCATGTGTTTTCTAAGGTGGTTAATACATTATTGATTCCTATCTAACATAGAGTAAGTAGTGCCCCCTCTTGTATTCCAGATTAATGCCCTTCAAACACAAGCTGCAAGATCTCTCTCTCTTTCTCTCACACTGTCTCACTATTGAAACAAAAACTGCAAAACAAGTACACATCACATGGAAATTATATATAGATAGTAATTCAAGATAAAATGTAATAAACAACAATACAGAATAAAAAAAGTACAAACAAAAAATAAGAAAATGTTGTTTGTTTCCTCTTCACAGCTCAGTCCTGTGTTTAGTTATGTGCACTTCTTTGTGAAACATAACGTTTGCTTATCTCATGCATATTTAAACATGGCCTTTGTTTGTTGCCCGACATATGTATTGTCTGGTTAGATAACTTAGCTTTTATTTGAAAGCTGCAGTGCTCCCTGTAGTTCATCCATTTGTTTGTTTGTTTACTTGCCACTGTTTTCTTCATAGGGTGCTGAGCGAAAGTTATTGTATTACTACACTATTACAGGTTTGCAATTACTGCGTCTTTGACAAGAGGCACAAAAGTCAGTGTCATCATATACATCCCACCTGACAATTTCACAGTGGCTCTTTAGACATTATTTGGGGCCTTATCAGGACTGGCCAAAAGACCCCTGCAAAGACTTGTTAAGTCACAAAGTTGTTGCATTGTGTTTACATTAAATATGTTATAAAGAATTTAATTTTTAAGCTTAACATCGTTTCCTGTTGTTTTAGTTTTGTTTGTGAAAATTGAATGCAAACTTATTATTCTCTCATGTGCGGTACAAAACTTGGTGATTTGCCTTCAAGTTGCACTTTTGCATTGCTGCTAGAAATTATCCACACAAATCACATAAGCTTATTTTCAGTTTTTGAGGCCAGTATTCATAAACAGAAGAAAACTAAGCATGTATCATGCTATGTTTAAAAAGGGTTTACAGTTTTTTAAACTGCATTACAAATGTTCTCAATCATTTTAAATGTTTGCCTATTTAAATGACCTCAGGATTAAGAATTGCTTTACAATCAATAAAGCAGTTAGGCCATATTTACGCCCAGCTTTATATTCTGTTCCATGCAAAACGTAAGTGTCAAATATATAACAATCCGACACCATCAAATCACATTAAACTATATGCCATGCAGTGGCACAGAATAGGTGTGGGTAAAAGAAGCCAGGGCAAAATTAGATCAGCTGAAGACTTGATTGCCGTGTTATTAGGCAGAGCTTGTCAGTTGTTGTTAATGTAAATGCTAATTAAAATAAGATGCTTAATATTTTTAAATTATGTGTAACTTTAAATTGGATGATATTGGTCGATAAGTAATTGTGACATTGAGCTTCAGTATTTAATATAGGCATTTTCACATATACTCCCTATAGTCTTACTGGCACATGAGTCCTTTTAAAATTAATGATGGGGAACATATAGTGGTATTAATAATGACATCTTGCTGCTGAATTGAAAAAGCTAGCTTCTGTTATATTTGGACAAGTTTAATTCTTTCTTCACAGTGCAATTCCTATTGGTGAAGTCATCCATGAAAACTACTTGTGTTTTTCTCCCTGTGAAATGGCTCGGCTCCTTTGATCATGTTTGATTTCAGTTCTTGTGGTCATGACATTTGAGATGGTCTCCTTCCTCTCTTTTTTATTACGTCTGGTAGAGGAAAGAGTAAAAGAGACTGGCTAGAAAGAGGGCACTGTTAACAGGCTAGAGAAAGGTCTCTACTGTTCTCTGTTAATGTGTGTGTTGATAAGGACGGAGAGCAGTGGCCTAGTAAAAGTGTGGTCTGGTTTTATATTACTGACATCCCCCTAATCTCCTTACACACAGAAGCATGCACACACACATAGCAGAAAACTGCACTGTACGGTCTGTCTCAGACAGGTAACTGGACAACACTACTGTGTACATGTCCTGTTGCACAGGAGACACATAATCTGCCATTAATTTAACTTAATGCAGGGAGAGGCCATCTGCCTGCCAGAGAGGTAATGTATCAAGGTCTTTTATAACACTCAACACTTCATGCCTTTCTTTTACATCCCCTGTGAACAAGCTTACTTGTGTGTCATTAATAAGACAGCTGTTTACAGCTGTTATTTTATTGTACAATTAATTGGTGTAAACGCAAATAATGTTTCTGATGGGGTTTGAGGTTTGGTTTGTAGTATCCAACATTGTCAGAGTGTTTGAATGACTGTTGAATGTCAGTTTTGGTTCACAACACAGTTGGTCTGTCCTGAATGAACTTTACATATGATATATATGTGCTATATATATGTGCTCCTTGTGACCCAAAGTACACCCGCTTTAAGCATGGGCGGTACAAAACTTGGTGATTTTCGTTCAAGTTGCACTTTTGCATTGCTGCTAGTATTTATCCACACAAATCACATAAGCTTATTTTGTACTGTAGCGTGTACTGTAGCTTCCACTGAGACAGAGAGACAGAGGTTAAAAAGAAAGACTTGTAATATGTATTGTGTATGAAAAATCTTCAAAAAACCCTTCATTTTCATGAAAAGGCCCATGTTTAATTTGTGACCAGCATCTTGTAGTAAAATGGCCATATGTAAAACACTAATGTAAATGACCTGTAGCCAGAATGTGAAAGCAGTTTTTGATACTGTGCTGGTCTTGGTTAACAGAGAAAACTGTTAAAAATACAGTTGTATTTTTTGGAGTGCATTTGTAGTGATTGCACTTGACCTTTTGCAAGTAGTCCTACATCCATTTGATTTTTCCCTCCATCTGTTATACAGTAAGTAATCTATCTTTTCAGCTCCCTGTTGACAGCTTGATAAAGCTCAAGTGTGCCAGGAGTCTGTCTCTCTCTGATTCTCTTTCATTGCCTCTCTCTTCCTCCTTTATTCCCTTTTTTAAATCTCTTTCCTAGTGGTTTGTTTTTCTCATAATGGTTTATAAATAGTCATGATTGAAGCTATGGAGATAAACTTTAAACTTTATCATGCAAAAATGAGGAAAGTGTAATTGTGTGTTGGATAAAATGGATAAAAAATCCACAAAATGGATTAAAAGTCCAAAGAAATGGAAAAAGTGAGATCATTTCTTGATTGGTTGCCGCTGTGCTGATTGTAAGTGCCAGTGCACATCATCTTGTGTGCTTAACCTCCATCTGTACTTCAATGCTGATGGTGTCCAAACTCTAGATGTGCGTAATGTTTGTGTGTAATGTTTCTTGTTCTAAACCCTCCATTTTTATAATTTGTATGTTGGCTTGTCTGTCACTGTGAGTGTTATAGATGCAGCAATTTAATAAAAAAACATGTAACATTGTAATATTCATAAACAAGTAAAAACAATTAACAGAATAAGCATATTTTATCAGTGGTGTAGTATTTCGGTATACCAAATACTTGAATAGAATAGTTTTACCAAATACTTGGTAAAAAAAGAGACATGTTTTTATCAGATATGGTATCCTATACCTGAAATGTGATCTCTGCATTTAACACACACTGCAAGTCATGAACACACACCTGAAACAGTGGGCAGCTATCACTGCAGCATCCAGGGAGCAATCTTAGGTGTTAGGTGCCTTGCTCAAGGGCATTTCAGTTGCTACAGTTCCAACTCACTAACCAGTAGGCCACAACTGCCCTTGCCTAAAA
>JBAJNP010010417.1:0-16460 GCA_036877545.1 Yasuhikotakia modesta
CATCTTCACAAGGCCTGAGCCCTGAAGGCTTGTTTGTGCTCCTCATAAATACATTATGAAGTCAGCAACGGCTGCTGAAGTCTACAGGACTAACTGAACGCTAAAGAGCCCTTACTAGTGGACATGTTTGTGACCTTAGTGTGTTTATCATATACTTATACATACTATATAAGGTACACTTGTATATTACTTTAACAATGACAAAAAAGTTACATCTATTGTTTTGAGTAACAACTAGCACATCTACATTTTAAACAGCTAGTTAAAGAGACAATGACTAAAGGTCTGCTGGCTTAAGTTAACATGAATAAAGGTAAAATGTTAAAATGACTTAATCCAGGTTCATCGATCAAGATAAGGCACCAAGTGCCGACTGACAAGTGACAAGCGTATCAGTCAGCAGGCTAATGCATGTCAGTCTGTTTTCAGCACTGTCTGTGTGGGAGCCACGATGTTACACAGCCATTAGACAAACCTAATGAAGCCTTTAACATCAGCTGGGCAACGTCAATGCACGTTTACATAATGAAAACGTTGGAAAACGTTCTTGCAACCTAAAATTGTGTGGTTTGTAGTTTAACTCTGTACAACTTGACAGACAGGATAAATGAAATAAAATCATTATAGCTTCAAATATGAAAGTCTTCTCAGTAAAATTAACCGATCAGACCAAACAACCAAACTGATGGTTGTTTGGAAATGTTCTGCAACTAGTTCTCATATAAAGTCAGGCGGTCAGTTTCTCCAAAGCACTGAAACAAACACTGATGCTGAGATCTGCCATGTTTATCTCAGTAATTCTCACTTCTCTAGTAAGTGAATAGAAGAGGGATTTTGGCAGGCCATTGATTTTTGCTCAGCTTTCATATAAGGCTGTAAATACGGTAATAACACACTCATATCTGCCTCACGAATGTTCTGGTCAGTTTAACACTGTTGTGAGACGTCAGGTATTAATTCGCATCGCGTCTCCAGCGGCTTCACACTCGCTCCTAATGTGCACGAAACAGCTGAATACGAATCGCGTTTGTTTTGGCGATGCCACCTCATACCAATGAATAATTCAGACACGAGTCTCCTACACCAACACAACGGGCGCTTTATTTTTTGACAAAGCAATTGCAGTGACAGATTTTGCATGGCTGCAACTGATGCAATTTAGCCAATTCTACCTTCTCCCAAGGTTTAGCCATGTCTTCCCAAAGGACGCGATGGAACAGACACGCAGGCCAATAATAACACAGCCATCACCAAAAAGCGCAATAGTGTCGATCCGGGATCTAAACTCTCCCGTCCCGTTGCGCTGCACTGAACGCTATACATTTATTCAGACTCCACCATTTTCATGGTTGTTTTTTTTACCTTTTGAGAGCTGAAGGACTGAGTCCAGTGATACAAAACCAGTCTGTCTTTGGAGAATGACTTGTGTTCTATCGTCGGCTCGTTGCTTTCTCCGTCTGTGATTTTGCCATCTTCGTCCATGGCTGATATGGGCCACCAGCTACAGTTGGTGGGAGTAACATTGTTGGAAGACGCCATGACAGAGGATTTTGTGCGTGTGAAAGGGTAGCAGAGAGAGAGAGAGAGAGAGAGAGAGAGAGAGAGAGCGCAGGAGGGAGGGGAGAGATGGAGATGGAGAGAGGCAGCGCGCACGGGAGATTTCAGCACCACGAACAGTGACATTAACGACATAAAGCTGATGCTATTTGTTCGTATCCACAGATTCATATAGTGCAAACAAGCGAAATATTATAACGAAATATCATGTAACATGCACACATCAGTTAATGTTACGTCGGATGCATCGGCTGAAACCATAGAGCACAAACGCAATGACACACTCATGCCAGCAGAGGACGCCTCGCCTCTCCAAGCTCTCATATCTAATGAAGCCACTGTCAGCACCATCTTTAAACTGGCCTCCTGCCTACAGCTACACTAACGCCAAACCACCACACAACACATATCCCTGCAAACTTACAGCACTTATTTTATTTATTTATTGCATAACTAGACTTGAAGACATATGTGCTGGGCTAACTTGGCAGAACTAAAAATGTAGCCAAATCTATCCAGTCACTTTACAGTTTTCATTTGGACAAAAGACTTAATGAAACAGAAGCTCACTTCTTAATCTATAAACGTTTAGTTGTTTATTAATATAAATTCTATTATTTATTGCACTATTGGGCTTTAGTAAAGTCAAACCCAGTTAAACATCTAGTCTATTTACAGCATTAACTAACTGTTTAAACTAATCTGTTTATCTTGTTAATAGATAGCACCTCACTTACTCTTGCTTATGTCAGATGTCTGTCTTATCTATCTCTTTATCTCTNACACACACACACACACACACACACACACACACACACACACAACAAAGCATTCATAAACCAATTTTCTCAGACTATTTTCTTATGGAAAAACACACACAGAACACGACACACATTTCAACGACCCCCGATATGGACATTCAATCCAAACTCTATACTGCGACCTGGCAGGGCTGTTAAAAGTGCCTGGGTGCCGAGGGGCGATTGGGCTGTATTTTTGGAACGGTGTTGGGATCTGGTAGCCTTGTTGGGACTGTTAAAACATTTCCAGCAAAGAGGGGAGGCAGGGAGAGGGAGAGAAGATGAAAGCCATGAAACACCAATGGCTCGATGGTCCGATTAGTTAAACAAAAGCAAAAACAAGTAACTTTAAGACGCAAATCTCCCTCTCCCAAGTATTTAAAAGAACAGCGCGCTATATAATCGCGCGTGTTGGTTTGGATACGCTATTAAAATACGACTTTAACACTGTCAAGGATATAATAGTCACTTCTCAACAAATGATGCGCGTCTACTGCGATTCTGTAAGTTCAGCACCGCGCGACGCGTCCTCAACTTTACGCGTTTGTACAAACGCTTTATTTTAAAACTAACCCGGGAGTCCATCGATTGTTAGTGTCGATTTTACATTGAAGTTTGCATTCAAATCACACAAGTTTGTGGCGAAAGCATCGAAGTGATGAGCGGAGGTCGGTTTGAATTCGATGATGGCGGAGCTTATTGCGGCGGATGGGAGGGAGGTAAAGCGCACGGACACGGGATCTGTACCGGACCGAAAGGGCAAGGAGAGTTCTCCGGGTCTTGGAATTACGGCTTCGAAGTGGTGGGAGTCTACACCTGGCCGAGCGGAAACACATACGAGGGGTACTGGTCCCAGGGGAAGCGCCATGGATTAGGTGTGGAGACCAAGGGACACTGGGTCTACAGGGGAGAGTGGACGCACGGGTTCAAAGGGAGGTACGGCACGCGTATCAGTCAGGGTAGCGGTGCCAAATACGAGGGCACGTGGAGTAACGGATTACAGGACGGCTATGGCACGGAGACATATGCGGATGGCGGTAAGAACCGTATGAGATGCATGGATACCATGTTTGACCACCTTTACGCACGGACCGATATAAACAATAAACATTTATTTTCTTGATAAAAATCGTTTTAACTTAACGATCATTGACTTTTCGTGTGTACAACAGTGCTGTGAACTTACTAAGCTTACGATCGTCGGACCCCGGTGTTACCACAGATGTCCTTTTGGGTACATGCCCAAAGCTAGGACGCATATGCCAGTGGAGAAGCTGCGTGGTTACAAATGAGAGCCACAAACTCTCTCCTTTCTGAAGGCGTCGTGTACGTGCAAGTTAAAGTTAAAGTGTTCATTCATTTAAACTTGTGTTGGAAACAGGACATGGTTTGTGTCAGTGTAAATCTCTCAACTGCGTTTCTAATATGCGTTCCTTCGCGTTGCATATACAAACACCATGACCCCAAACATAAAACTCAAACAAGCCTTGTTCAAATTCACGCATTATTAGGTACCTTAGACTTTCAGGACACTAAACAGTATATATTTTACGTAAACAGGTAAATAATACGCATATATTGCCATAAATACAACAGCCGCCATATTGTGACGCGTTGTTTCACTTTGTTAGACAATAAACACCAGGTACATGTAATACTTACGGTTGTTAGAAGATGCTTAAGTTCACTAGTTAGGCAAGTTTTTGTTTAGTTATACACGTTACACATCAGACCATCAACCAAACATATTACTGAAACATGTCCAATGTGATCCTTTGCGCTCTCGTTACTGACTTGCGTCCAATTGCTTAAAAGTCCCTTTTGGGGAAAGTTGTATAAAGTTATTTCTGAGAAAAACTAGAAGTACTTGGATTAAATTTCATAATGCGTTTTGAAATATTTTTGAGATGCAATACATGAAATATTCTAGATAAATTCTAAGAGTTTAAACGATAGGAGGTTAAAAATTAGGAGTTTACAAATTCTTATAGTGTCCAATGGGAATTGGTGGGTTAGGATGCAAACCGGGGTCAATAGTTCAGGTTTCTGTCTGTATGTTGTATCATTGCTGAGTCAACACTGTCATCACTGTTGATTAAAGTCACAATAATAGCTGACCTTCCCTCAGGACTGTTATACAGCACCAGACCCACCTATGACATAAATAACCGCACATGGTTTATTACCCCAGACAGATAAAAAGAGACAGTTTGCCAACAGTTGTACTGCTGTAAATACCATTGTCTCACATGCCTCCAGTTCTGTATACAATGAGTTTAAAAGGAGCATGCATTTCTGAAATTTGAAACAGTTGCAGTTGTGTGTGATGCAGTTATGATTGTTGTTCGTAGTTTCAGTTTTGTCAAATATCAAAAGTTTTTCTCAAGGTCAACGCAAAGGTCATGGGTTTGATTCCCAGGGAACACACAAATGCACTGTTGTAAACTGCTTTGGATAAAAGCAACTGTCAAATAAATTAATGATTAATATTTCACATGAATTATATGATTAAATATATATACCAGCTATTTCAAAGCAGCTTTTTCAGAAAACGTACAGTTTCAAAATTAATGTATTATTGCAATATTCACAATATTATTCCCAGTGGAATAAATTGCATTGATTCCTGTTCGTCACCTGCAGACTAACATAAACTGATGTCTCTGCAGGCACCTTTCAGGGCCAGTTCACCGGTGGCATGCGTCACGGCTACGGCGTACGTCAGAGTGTCCCTTACGGCATGGCAGCCGTTGTGCGTTCTCCTCTGAGGAACTCTCTGAGTTCTCTCCGAAGTGAGCACAGCAACGGCACGCTACTGCAGCAGGACATACCCGTCATCACCACCACAAACGCGTCCGGCCAGGAAACCTTGGTCAACACTCCCACCCCGCTCGGCCCGTCTCGTGGAGGCTTTGCCCTCACACTCCACGTGGACCCTGATGCGGTCAAACCCAAAAAGAAAGGCCTGTTCCGCCGCGGCTCGCTTCTGGGCAAGCTGAAGAAATCAGATTCACGGACGTCTCTGTCCAGCCAGAAGAGCAAGATTAGCTTTCTGAGGAGCGACTCTGCACTCAGTTCTGCCGCTAGTGATGCCAATTCAACCATCAGCCTTGGCGAAAGCGAAGGGGAGGGCGAGGGTCACGAGTTTCCCCCTGTGGAATCGGATATTGACGCCACCACCACCGAGGTCTACATGGGCGAGTGGAAGAACGACAAGCGCTCGGGTTACGGAATCAGCGAACGCTCCAGTGGTCTCAAGTACGAGGGGGAGTGGCTAAACAACCAGCGCCACGGTTACGGATGCACCACGTTCGCAGAGGGCGGCAAAGAAGAGGGCAAATATGTCAACAACATGCTGGTGAAGCTGGTGAAGAAGAAGGTCATTCAACTGAAGGGCACTAAGATAAAGCAAAAGGTGGAGCGGAGCGTTGAAGGAGCTCAGAGGGCAGCGGCCATTGCCAAGCAGAAAGCTGAAATTGCCAACTCTAGGTAAAACATTTAAGTCACCATTTAAGTCACAACTGAGAGATATAAGGAGCTAAGCTAGTGTCAGAGGCTTAGATAAAAATGGCCATAGATACATCACAGTTATCTAATGATCAAATAGAATTTGTCAGTAAGCTGACATTTGTATCCAAAGCAACTTTATTGAGCTACAATACGTAATTTTTCTGATGTAAAAATGAACAAAAATCAGTTAAACAAGTGCATTACAGATCAGTCTTCAACACTCTTACCCCAAATCTGAATGATATATATTTAAAAAAATGATTTACATTTTGAGCTGTCAGGTGTGAGTTTCTTGTTTTGACATGTAATGAAAAGTATGTAAAGCAACCTGCAATTTTATGTTTCAGACAGAGATGGTGGTAGAGAGGCAGAGATTATAGATTGCAGCTTTAAATTAAGTTGACAGATCTTCAGAACAAGTCGTCCACATTAACATGTATCTGCTGTATATAAATGCTTTGTTTTAAGTGTCCTTATTTATTTAACAGATACTTTTATCCAGAGTAACTTAAAGTGCAGTGAGTGCAAACATTAGATCATTCTGAGTGTTACAAGAGCTACAGAAGGGTGACAGCTGTTACCCATGATAATGTTTAAGGTATAATAATGTACGTTATGAAATTATCCATTTAGCAATAGTAAAAAATGAATTTTTACTGTTGCATTTGTTTTGGCTTTGTCAGTTTTTTGGTGGTTTGGTGTAAATATTCTCCTCACTGTTAGGAGTTTGTTTGTCTCTTATTTTCAAAAACTTTTGAAACATGAGATCAGTGGTTTTTATTACAATAAGCTCCCTGTTCAAACAAAGTTTCCTCAACCTTTAAAATGTAAGTTACACTGGTGTTTTCAACATTTTGATTATTTATACAGATGAGAACAATGAAGCCTTTTTCATTTTTGAGGTTTTCGTTTCATTTTATCATGCACATATATCTGAAGCCTTTATTCATAACACACAAATTCATTTTAATAGGATGAAATTTAAAACAGAGACACGCATCTAATGACAGCGAGAATCCAGCGCTGGCTTGTGCATCCCCATACAAGGAGGAAAGATTTTTATCACCTAAAATTGCTCCACTGTTTATAACATTAGGCATCACAGATAAACTACAGATGCTGTCAGCGTGTGCAAATCTAAATATTTTCTCCGGGGATGAGTGATGATCCAGTAAAATTAGTGTCAGCAACACAGACTCTTCCTCAAGATCTGTGGAGCCAGACCGAGCCACAGAGACGCCATGAATAGAAGCGACATTTGGAGCATGTGGTCTTTTAAGACTCTGTTTGCTTTGCATTTGGACAAACACTCTGTGGACCGACACCTTAGTTGTCATGTCTTGTTTCTAGCTTACACATCTTTTAGAAAGTTAAAAGTTCTGGTAAGCAAGTGTCAGTGTTTATAGCTGCAATCGTAACTTTTATAATTTGTTTAAATACCAAAAGTCAGTTAATGAACAAGTACATGACAGATGAGTGTTTAGCATTTTTTAGTGATTTATAATTTCAGCTATGAAGTCCAGTTTTGTGGTTATTGGCTGCTGTAGATGGTGCAGCGTTTGTAGTTTGTTCCTACTGCAGTTGTTTACAATTGAAACTTATCTTCCATGTATAGAAAATAAGTCTGCAAGCACCCTTGCAGTTTTAAGTTTCAAACAGTGATGGCGCTAGAGAGGCAAAGTTACAGACTGCAGCTTTAACACAGAACGTAAAATTTTAGTTTGCAGTATATTCTTAAATCCAGAGATTGCTGTGACGTTGGTTTGTGACCTTTTCACAGAGGTTTAAAACTGAGCACAAGAGTCTTTAATTCACTTTGTATTATTCAGAACTGCTGTTAGCAGGGTATGTGAAGTATGTGACTGCTATGGTGACAGTTATAAAAACACAACAAAGATTCATAACACAGAAGCAGTCAGACAATAAGTACAGCTAACAACTAAGTCTATATTCGGTTGTCATGAAAACAATGTTACAATTTATATTTTAATCCATTTTAATTTAATGTGTAACGTAAACCGGACATATTAAAGACCAGATTCATTCACATTATGTGTGTAAAACAGTTTCTACCCACCCGCCGGCTGTAACGTTGCTGGAGGTTCTATTTACGTTACATAATGTGAAACCCCCTGTCTGTACCTTAATGAACTCGCTTCCCTCCACCAATGAGGTGAGATCAGAGCTATAAATAGTGGCACAGAAGCAGGTTGAATTCTTTGCCGTATCATGGTGTATTTAGAAGAGCAGAGGGTCTTGTGTGAGAGTCGGGGGTCCTCGGGGGGCCGCGGCCCTGGGTGTAAATGACGCACTGGGTCTGGTCACAGAAAGGAGGACTGCCCAAATAAGGGCAGACACTGTTGCTATATTACAATCACAGAGGAATGCGACAGCTGATAGCTGTCCACAGCTTCACAGACGGACACACAGACATGCCCCATTCTTCAGTTTATAAACACAGCTTGATGTAATGATGCACCAACCTCAGACACATTTCTGTGCAGGATATTAGTTACATTATTGAACTTAGAAATCGATACTTGACAAACAGTCAACAAAGTAGCACTTAAATATGTTCTGAAGACAGTACAAGTGTTGTTTTGTTTTTCTTTTAGCAATATAGATATGTCCTTTAAAAGTGTGTGTGTGTGTGTGTGTATGTGTGTATTTAACTAAGCATATGTTCCCCTTTTTTTAAATGTACTCCCGTCTGATAATTGACATTCTACAAGAAACTGCATTACATATATTTTAGAAATAATGAAGTTATTCTATGCTTTTGTGCTGGTGTGGATATTGAAAAACACTTGAGGGTTTTGCGCGATGCGGTGCGTCAGCAATGGGCTCAGATCATTGAGGGATATAAATATTGTCCAGCCCGCAAATAAGCGAGAAGGCTGGAGGTATATTAATGTACAACACCCTGCTTAGTTGTGGAGCTCAGAGATTCTACACCATCTGTGCGGCTCGTCTCATTGGTGATTATCAGGGTCTATGATAACCAGCCGCATGAAGTGATTACATCACAGTGCTCTATACCTGCTCTGTTTCCATATGTGACGTTTACAGTCACATTAACACACATATAGATAATGTTCACGCTTTTGCTATAATGGTAAAGACTTGTAGTGTAGTGTTAAATATTATACTATACATAAAACTGTTTTCTTGTGTTGCATAGTTGCATTATAGTTCACTATAGGTCTAGATTTATATGTGAGAATTAGCAAGTTTTGGTCTGGTCTCAATTATTGTGATTGTGTGAGATGTTTATCTGATGAGTATCTGACAGCAGGAGTCTGTTGCAGGACAGCCAAAAAAACCAAAGCAGGTCTGATAATATAGTTCAGTGCATCCCTGTACACAACTGGGCCTCACAACTGTGTTTGCTGTAAAGCTTTAGATCTGAAAACAGCACAAGCAATAATAGTAGTTAATTATAAGTTCCTTATAGCAGGAACTTAAATGATCAATTAAATGGAAATTTTTACAGGCTAATTAGAATTAGGGCTTAGAAAAGAGTTAAAATACTGGCCTGTGCATAACAGCTTTTTTAGGAAACTATAAGGGCGTTTGCCAAGAAGTTAAAAACACGCTGTGAGTGCGTTTTTAGGATTTAGCACTTGTGTGAAAGTCCATTGAGAAGCAAGTTCAGCTCAGTGTTTTTAAGTGGCTATTTTGAACCCAGGATAATATTACATTACAGTATGGAAAGTGTCACAGAGAAAATACTACAGACATATACTGAGACTCAGTGAGAGTTACTGACAACTTAAAAATAAGGGTTTCTTTTAACTTGCATGTCGGTGTGTCTTGTTTGAGTACAACATACAAGAAGAAAGTGCTTTAAAAATGTTTTTCAAAAGAAAAACAAGGATTTTCGAACAGTAAAACAAGTTAAAAACAATATGTAACAAATAATTATTGGCCTGCATTGTAATTTTACAGCGAGATATTTTTCCTGACCATGCCCAATATCCTACATAAATAATTTACAGTATCTCATAAATAATTTTGTAGCTGTAAATACATACTGTGCATGCAGTACAGAAATATAGGGTGTATGTCCCTCAGGCGACTGGGGAACGTGTTCTAGCACAGCAGCGCTCGCCTCTGTGGGCTGCTGGTGTTAAAATGGTGATTTATTTTAGTTCCTGCTCAATGGAAGAAGAGGACACCCTTTTCTGCTATAAATAACTTCATGCCATGCGACCCTCACCACTCATCTTCCTCCAGCAGATGAGCTTCACAAACCCCTCAGATCTTTGGTTCCTCAGGGACGTTCCTCTGTGCTAATGGTCTTCTGCTGGATGGATTGAGATGTTTGGATTGAGATTGTTGAGGGACGGTTGCTTTTTAAAGTTCAGGCATCTGCTAACCCATCTCTCCAAATTAAGACAAGACAGAATTGTCTCTTGAAGTTGAAGTTCTCTGCTTCTGTGTCAAATAATATCAACAACATGGTTCTACAGAAGTTCTACAATATAGTTCTTGTATCAACAAGACAGTTCTACAAGTTACAGCTGTTGGTGTTGGTTTTTTCCACTGATTGATATCTTTGTCACTAAATCAAATGTCAGAAATAAACACAGCTTTCTGTTATTAGTACAACTGTGAAACGCTGCCAGAATGGATGTGTTTATATCTGTTGTTGGTAGGTATTCACATTATGACCTCCCAAAGGTCTATTTTGGATTTATTGACGCTACAGAAACTGGGAGACAAGCTCAACTCATGTGTCACGGTTTCAATTCTCATAGAAGATAATAAATATATAACTTTTGGATAAAAAAACATTTGTTTCCTTTGTAAATACTGTCGTCCAAGTTCCTAGTTTAAAAACTGCGGTTCTTCACAATGCATTCATCTCACTCATGGCTGCAAAATGAACTCTATTTCCCAGAATTCCACAGTCTGATCTCTCTTCACAGAACGGCTCACGCTAAAAGCAAAGGGGATGCAGCAGAACAAGCCGCTTCAGCAGCTAATAATGAGTCCAGCATTGCTCGCGTGGTTGCCAGGGAACTTTCTCCCTCTTTCTATCAACCAGGTGGGTTGAAGTCTTCATGTACTGTGTGTGTCAACAAAGAGCACAGGCCCATCTAACAGGAAGCATTCTCAGAACATTAGCTAGTTAAGTTCTCGCGTAGTTCCTGAATAAGTTGTTAAAGTAACAATGGTAGAACGCTTTTAAACATTATATGTTAAATATCAAAAACATCCTGCTAAATCGTTAGCATCACTTTTTTAACTGTAATGATGTACTTTTGCTCCACCACACGTACTGTAAACATCTCTGTGTCTGTGGAGATTCGTTCCGTTTCCTCCAAATTAAATATGGGTGCAAGAAAAAGCAGAAGACATCATTGCTAAAGTTGCTTCCCTATTTTAAATATATCAATTGATGTCAGTGTTTTTGCATTTATGAAATTTCTTACATTATCCACCATATTATTATTCAGCATTGATTTAGTTTTGATCTCTGTCAGAAATCAAATTAAAAATATAATATACAGTTGGCTGCTTTTGCTAGGAAAAGGCTAAAGTTTTGGAAATTCATAATAAAAATAGTTGTGTAAGCATCTGTGTTGTTCACATGTCTGTCACAATAATAGACGTGAGATGTGATAATTCAGACACAGACACCAAATTTAAATATAGACCTTAACGTGCCCTCAGTTATGTGTCTGCATGTCTAAATCATTCATAACTGTCAGCATTTTTAATAAATGCTAAAATAACAGAAAAAAAACAACAGACTGTTCATAATGCATGTTATATTATTGGCTATGAAACAGCACACAGCCAGAAAATGTTTTTCCACATGTGATATAAACTTCTGTCATCCCCTGTTTTATCACAGTCTATTTTAAGCACTGAATCTGAGACACAGCAATTGTGAGGATTAGTTTATACTGATCCCAGATCAGGACAAATCAGGGCAGAATAACAATACGCTGCAATAACAACATCACCTAATGCATGCTTTACGTGTGTCTCAGGTCCAGAGTACCTGAAGAAACGGGCCCTGCAGGAGGTCGCCGAGAGCAACGAGAATGCAGACACCGGGATGCACGAGCCGCTGTTGGCCGAGGACTCAGAACCAACACCGCCGGAAAGCCCCCTCATGCATGAGATGGAAAGCCTGAGACCAGGGTCCACCATCACACGCACCCCCTCACCCACCCCTGCCATCGCCCCTCAGGCCTCCAACAAGGAAGATGTAAACCTACTGAGCCCCGGTGTCTGGAATGGCGACAAGACCAGCAGAGGCAGCAGCCGGACGGGTAGTAGACCGAGCAGCAGACCCAGCACACCGTCCTCCAACCCAACCGCTCCACCCGCCGCCGTAGCTCCAGCCCCCGAGGAGCGCGTGCCGTCCCGTACCCCCAGCCGCCAGAGCACCAAAGCAGAGCAGGGTTCTGACCTGGAAATCAAAGCCCTGCAGATAATGGACTCTGAGTCCAAAGCAGCAGAACCCGCACCAGTAAGAACCAGCCTCGTCATCTCCACCGACGATGAAGAACCGCCTCGCCCCGCCTCCAAGCTGACCGCCAGAGCGGTCACTCCTGAACCGAAGCCGGCCGATGTCAGACGCAGAGCTGAGAAAAAGGAGCTCATGAACGAGCATCAGACATCTGGGACGGAAAACAAGCCCGAGTCCAGGATGGAGGTCAGGGAGGAGAAGAAAATAACCAACAAATCTGAGTCTAAACCTTCACTGAAACGAGAACCAAGTCCTGCCCCGAAAGCTTCACCAAAGCCTGAGCCCAAGCCAGTGCCTAAACCAGAGCCTAAACCGGTGGTCAAACCGGTCGCTAAGCCAGTTGCTAAGGTGGAGGCCAAAAATGACACGAGGCAGAGATCTTTGGTGAAAGCCCCCAGCGACACAAGAAGTGAGTCTGTGGAGACAGATGAGGTGAGACGCTCTATATTTGTGAAGTATTATTTGTGAATGCTAATAATGTGGCTATTTAACATCATAATCTATAATCATTTCAAGTATAATTTACTGTTTCCCATTTATATGTCTCTAAAATGAAAGGTAACTTTTTATTTCAGCCTCTTGTATAGTAACTCATCAGCAAGACTTTGTAAACGTATCTATGCATTTGAAAACATGCACTTTTTTAACAACCAAACCCAGTTTGCCTGCATTCATTGCATTATATCCTCTTATATTTATTTATGCATTTAATAATCTCAGTTCAGTGGACAGAGGCTGTTCTGTCTTTGCATCAGCTGTCCTCCTAACAGCTCATGTTATGAGAGAATTCATTCTTCTAAACCTGAAACAGCCTGTGAGCAGATTGTAACACATCCACTCAGCCAACCGCAGCTGATAACAACAGATTGCGTTTCTTGACATTGAGCCCAGGCTCCAGTCCCTCAACCACATTTTTACAACCAGGCATATCTGTGCAAGGCTGGGCCTCAAAACTGCCAAACTCTCACATTTAGAAAGTCCTCAGTTTTTCCTTAGAAACCAAGTATCGCATTGCGCCACAGCGACATCTTGTGGACATACTTCTGACCAGCCTTCCCAATATATAAGGGCCCCAAACAAACATGCACATACATGAGACACTTACCATGCAAACCTATTTTAATACATTGCAGTTACACAGTAAATGTCTTGTGTTTTAAGTTTGAATTCTGTGTTTCTCAGGTAAATAACATTTGGACATTTTTTTCCCAGGGGCCAAACACAATAATGATCTGCATGGTTATATTCCTGAATATTGGACTGGCCGTTTTATTCGTTCACATTTTGTCTTGAGGCAGGAAGGCCTGAGGTGAGCCAAACATCTCTTTATTAACTTTAATTCCAGTTTACTTTCATTTTTGCATTTGCAAGAAATTGCATTTCTGTTTTTATAATAATGTTTGGTAATGTTTGTTAGGAAACATTTTTACAACCTTAAATTGTCGCTTGACCTACAACCTAACATGGAGCTTTATTCAATGTATTCCATTGGCAAACCTTCAAAATATACATCAAGAATAATGCAACACAATTACGGTCTGTTTTACCTGGTGACTGTGGGTGTCGTCCTCTTCCTAGCCAAAACCATCCAGGTGAGAGAATCTGGCGTGAGGATCCGTGAGGATGCACAGAGCGCCATTAACAGCCCTGTTGTTGTGATAGAGTTTCAGCTGCTCTCATCGGCTGCTCTGAAGACGGCCGTCACCTGCAGTTGAAGCGAGTATCTCAGTGTCCGACCGTAAGAGAGTCAAGCATTTGTAAACATTTGCTCTGAATGGCACCGTTGCATTTAACAGTTCTGCTGAAGTTTAACTCAGTTTGCTTGTCAATAATAAACCATAAATGGTCTGTTATAAGGGCTAATAAACGTTGTGTACATTTCACAAACACATATCCAGTAGTGCAGGACATGTCATTTGGCAAACAATATTCATATTTTGAGAATAAACCAATTCAGTTATGACATGGGGTCAATGCTGTGTTTTTTTGGGTTGTGTTTTCACTGGTAAAGGTTTTACCACATTTAGTAAATTCACCCGAGTTTTACCACAGGTTTAATGTGAAAATGCACATTTAATAAAATGTCTTAAAATCTTCAAAGCATAATAAAGAGCAACGTGGCTTCAAGATTAAAATTGACCATCAAAGTCTGCATGTGTTTTTCCACAATAAAATGCATAAATAATATTAAGTGGTAAAATTATTATGATTATGATTCATGATTTAGTTGATGCTTCTGTCTCTTAAAAATGTCTGTCCTCTTTTTAGACACTTTACCATTAAGACGTGCTGAAGATCTGTCAGTCATTTTCTTAGATAATCCACCATTATATTTTTATTTACTGCAATGAACAAATCACAAAACCCAAATAAATGTTTTTCAATGTTATAGTTGTAATTCATATCAGTTGGAGGCAATTTTTTTGGTCTTTCAAAGTCTTGGGACTTTACTGCTATAAATATTGTATCTTCTCATGTCCAAGGAGGCAAACAAGGGAGAACAAAGAGAATATATTTTTAAACTCCACCTGTCCATCAGTTTGACATCCTCCCCTTAGAGGGTCTGAATGCCAAGACCAATTTTAGATTAGGGTGGTGAATTGGTCTCGCTTCACGTCTCTTACCCTGAAAGACAGCAAGTGCATTTCACATTAAAAATAAACCAAGTACTCTTTTGACTTTAACTTAAAGGAATAGCTCATCATTTCCTTTAAAATATTTCAGACTTTTATCTGTGGAACATAAAAGAAGATATTTTGAGAAATGTTGTTGTGTCCATACCATAGAATTCAGTGGGTGCCAATATTATTTGGTTTCCAAAATTTTTCAAGTATATTTGTTGACCTCAGAAGCACAAAATATCATACAGATTTAAAATGACACAAGAGCAACTAAATGATGGATGATTTTGGGCCAACAGTCCCTTTAAAGAGCAATGACATAATCAGTAAACAGGTTACACCTGAGGGATTGAAGTCTCAACATTAGCTTAGCAACACTGCCCTCTGTGTTCAGCACATACACAGACACTCATTAGCCTCAGGCTCCCTCAGCAATACAGTGAGCTCCTTTTTCACTCAGTATTACACATCCTTCATTGAACTTCTGTGATATTGGGTATTTCCATGCAAAGGCATGTTTAACAAGACAAAATAGTGTGTTATCTGATCCCAAGGCTTGTACAATGAAGTGCAGACATTCCACAAATAAAAATATTCATTTATTCAGCCACAAGCCAACCCAGGTGTGTATTGTTTTCATTTTCAGTCATAATCAGCTGAACTTACATTCAAAAACATCCTGGCTCTTCCCAGCTTTACATTCATTCATTTGGCAGATGCTTTTTTTCAAAGCAATGTACAGTGAATTCAGAGCACACATTTTTATAAGTACTTGCATTCCCTGGGATCAAACCCACAACCTTCCAACGCAATGATCTACCAGTTGAGCTACAGGGATGCTAAATGATGCAGCGATGCTTTATAATGGCAAAGCAAAATCATACATTTTTGATACAATTAAAGTCATATTTTGAGCAAATTTACTGATTGCTAGGGACTTTTCTCTAAACCATTCTGTGTTTAGGCCTGATTTAGACCAGAATGTGGATGCTGCAGATCAAGTCTTTCCTAAAGAAAATCTCTACTGTTCCAGTGAACTCTTAGAAATACTGCTGAACATTAGAGGAACATCAGTTGGTTAGCTGTGGCCCAGGTCAATATTAAACAACTTTGAATGGTGTTGTCCAATGTTTCAACTGCATTATCAAACGTAATCATTGTTAAAAGAGGTGATAGAAATAATGGAGACCAATAAACTGAAGAAATGACAAACACTTCACACACGTTATAAACATTTATTCCATTTATTAGAAGCATAATTGACCTTTCAGCATGTTGAGAAAGAACAGACAAACATAACAGACAGGAAACATTCAACTAATGGTTCAGAAACCTAATATTCTTCCCCCTCATCCTCTCCTTCCACACTTTCAGCCCCAACTTCCTCATAATCTTTCTCCAGGGCAGCCATGTCCTCTCTGGCCTCTGAGAACTCTCCCTCCTCCATCCCCTCACCCACATACCAGTGCACAAAGGCACGCTTGG
>JBAJNP010010418.1:0-16455 GCA_036877545.1 Yasuhikotakia modesta
TGATGTATCTGACATATGATTATCTAGGCTTGGCAAAATACAACATAATTTTTATTCTTCAATATGAAAAATAATTTGAATGTTGCATGTGAAATGAATGCATTGTTGTGCAGTGCGTTGCATTTATTGCATTTTTTAATGCTTGGTACAGTTGCATTTGTTCATTACACACATGAAACGTGTGTTGTGTTTTTGCACCAAACAGTACGTGTGTAAATTACATCTCGTGCATTAATGTTTTTTATGACTTTAGGTGCATCTGCATAAATTGGTATCTTTGTATAATCTTTAGATTATAACAGTTACAGTCGTTGCTGGTTTGTGTAATGAAACGATTCACAAACACACAACAGCTGCATTCATCCGTCTGTCATTCACAGCAGAATCTGATCTTCAGTCAGAATGAATCAATCATTCATATAACCTGTGAAAATGGCTTTTATTTATGAAAGGGTTAAAAATATAGTAAACATTTTTTTTCTCGTAAATTGTAAAAACAAAATGTAAGGAACATTTTACACACAGAAAGTTTTCTAAGGAATCTGTGTTAATGTGTGTGTTAATGTGTGTGTTAATGTGTGTGTTAATGTGTGTGTTAATGTGTGTGTGTGTGTCCGCCAATGCATGGATGCTCAACCACTAGGTGACATCATTGAGCAACCGATCTCTCTCTCTCTCTCTCTCTCTCTCTCTCTCTCTCTCTCTTTCTTTTATCCTCTCAGAATCAGTTCATGTCTCCTTATGTTCCTGTAGATGTTCACTGGACCTGGATCTTCTCGTCCACAGAAGACAGCAGGAGAGCTTCTCTCTGCTGTGATGGAGAGACAGTTAATAAACACATTTCTGTGTTAAAACATTTACTGTATGAGGCTAAATGAGGCTAACAAAAGCGTAAGTGTAAATAAATGCAGTTGAACAGTTTGTTTTAAATTGTTGTTATGAGTGTAATAATTTTAGAGGAAGTTAAATGACGTGCACATGAATTAGAGGATGTGTTTGTATGTTTTCTTGCATACATTACAGATGACATCACATCCCTTGTGTGATGATCTGTGAACACTTCAGCATATGCATATTATAATATGTGCATATTGTATTTTATAAAGATGAGATATTAGTAAGTTTTAATCTGTGCGTGAGATTTACTGCATGTGTGTTTACAGTTAACTGGGTTGGGAACAACATGATGGTGAGTAAACGTTCTGGAAGTAGCGCTAATAGAACGTTATGTATCTTATATATCAAAAACCTTAAATTGTTAGTGGAAGTTTTAGGAATGTTTAGACCATTCATAACAAAGCAATAATGTTAGTAAAACGTCTTAAACTGAAATTTGAATGTTTCTGGAACATTTTCAAAATACTTTTAATGCTTTTGTTGCTCAATAAAAACATTACAGAAATGTTCTTGCAACCTAAACTGTTATCTGGGCAGTACCTTTAATATTTACCCTTTCTCTTCTATCTTAACAGAGAACTGAAGGCGTCTGGTTTGCCCTGCGGCTGTTGGACAGTATCTAAGCTGTAACAAACCTCCACGTCTCTTGTCTCCATCTGTAAAAATAGCCTCATAAGTTTCTTCTTGTTGTTCTGCCAAATCTTAATTAGCGATAAGTCAGAGTTGTTCTCAGACCCGCTGGTTGTGGTGCGGAGCAGCAGAGAGTGTGTGTTTTAATTAAGAGAAGGTCAGATGTATTAACACAGCAGGAGGGTTCAGGCTGATGCCACGGCTGGTGAGAAGACATGCCAGGAAGGGTGCGACTTTTCTTCAGCAATGCCCTGATGGAGATCTGAGATGGACCATCTAATGTTACTATGGGTTCCTAAGTGTTTGGGATGGAGAAGACGTTAAAAAATGAGCAGTGGAGGAAAGGTAAGCTATGAAAATGTCTTCAGTTCTTGCTAGTTTTGCTGGTTAAGTAACCTGGTGAACACAACAGCATTCCTACATGAGGACCTGCATCAAAACGTCCTCCATATTCTCTACATTTGTACATTTTGTTTGCTGATTCACCAAAATCTCTAGACGTTATTATAAGATAAATTAGTACCACCTTGACATTAATAGTGTATTAAAATGAACTTTGATTTAGAATTTGTTTAGATGCTTGAATTGAATCTATTAGCAATGCTTCAGTTTTGACTGTGTTAATCAGACATTCTGTCTTCATCTGTGTAATAAGTTTTGTATATCTGTGGCACGTGCCTCTCTCGAACCCTCTCATAAATAAATTCTTACAAAGCATCAGTTCAACAAACTCCCTGTCTGCTCTGAGATGCTTTTTTGGCAGATCCTAATCTTAAACTCTTCTTCTGCGAAGTTAAACCAGTTCCCACAGGACGCTGAGAGACCAGACCAGTCTGATGATAAACCTGGAGAAGAACAGGGGAGAATCATGGACCCCCTGACTGAACCCCAGCAGGTGGGTGGTCTGATCTCTACACCCACCCACTTGTCTTCTCAGTGTATTCTGTAATAAAGCCGCTTCAAAGATCTCTGTGTGCTAACATCTGATAAGAACTGCAGTATGGGTCTCTCTCTCTCTCTCTCTCTCTCTCTCTCTCTCTTTGGTTTTCTTAAGGAAATGTCAGTCTAATCGCATCTTAATGCTTTGATACCAGGATCCTTTTGCACGGGAGAGGAACAGATATTCCAGCGTCTTTAAGGCGGAGGAAGTGAACTGAAATGAAAGATAAACTCCTGAAATAATGTTTGTGAGTGAGTGCAGTGGCAGCGTTTGACCCGATGTGAGGTAACAGCGCAGGAGTCATTGGCAAATACATCCCCTATATGTTTTAATCCCTACATAATACAGTGTGGTCATAAACACCCCACAGAACCATGTCTGTGTAGTTTGACTCTGCACACAGTTTTGTTGGCCCAGTTTGAAGGGAATGAATTGACTGCAGGCTGCCAGGCCTCTGGGAGGAGTTTCATTTTTTTGTCCTCTTCTCACCTGTCAGTCAAGGTGATTGACAGCTGTGGCTGGAGCTGCACAGAGGCTCCTGTCAGCCACCATCACATCACACGCTTTAATGATGCATGTGTGTGTGTGAGAGCTCCTGTGAGCACTGGATGAATTGTGGTACAGAAACTTTGTGGCAGTAATGAGAAGATTTGACATGACTGTAATATTAAGCATGTGTTCAGACTGGGACCGGCCTGCGGGGTTTTACTGTAACAACAGGAGCACAATCGGTATCCTGACATTAACCCAAGACACCAGGGGCATGTGTGTCACACCTAATGGAGCAAAAGCCAGAAATATCCACCCAATTATTCCAGCTGGTTCAGCTGCAGCACCGTGTTTAAACCTTGTGATGTAAAGTTTGCATGAGGTTAGTTTGTAAGTAACTCTTTACTTATTTTGGTCACACCTTTTGCGTCACATGCCAGGATAGTGTCAGGATTTGTGATGTCAGCACAGTATGAAAAATGTTACACAAACACTTTTTTATTTAGAAAATGTGAAAAATACAACCATAAAATAAAACTGAAAGGATGGATGTTTTCGTATTTAATAGCATCTCATCTTAATTTTTTAATACCAGATGTGGCCGTTTAAACCCATTATTGGCAAATCTCTAACCCAGAACAGTTACAGTATTAAAGGTTTCTAGCTTAGTGGCAATTTGTTCAGGACGCAGCATTTACAAACCAAAACCTCATACGCCAACAAACGCTTCTGTTTGATTGGAAAAGAGAATGTTTTATTGTAGTTAGCTGGGTGTTATTTTTAGTGCCGGGGAAGTAGGTCATGTGTAGCTCTGTTCACTTTCTCCTGTTATTACAATCCTGAGGAGAAACTTTGAATCCTGAGCTGCAGTCACAGAATGTATCGGAACTCAATACTGACAGGTTTCAGAAATGAACTCTGGCCAGCAGGTCAGATCTGTTGTGCAGATTTTAGTGTCAGGAATGTTTTTTTAATGTTTCTGTCATTAAAAGGTGATGGTTTGGTATTTGTTACTTAAAATTTCTGTTCAGAGATTTTGTTTATCTGAAGCAAAGGTCACTTGAATCTTAAACAACAAGCATAAGAAACTTCTAAATGGCAATTTAAAAGTGACAAACATTTACATTATAAACATATGTACATTACATTTGATCAGTGTGTGATTTTTTTTTTTTGCACAAAACACAGAAGCTGTTTGAGGTGTTGATGTTTATTATTGTCTGTTTCAGAAAACAGTTAGCTGCTGTGGGATTGATGAAATGTGGCCGTCAGTTGAAGTCACACTTATTTTATTACATCTGAACAGATGTCTGCCCTGGAGAGCGGGTGACTGCGCCGGAGAGCGGGTGACTGCGCCGGAGAGCGTGCGACTGCGCCGTGATGGAAACCAGGAGGGTTACAGCAGCTCGGCCCTCGTTTGAACTGTGACAGGTAAACAAACTAATTGATTTCAGAGGCTCTGTGGAAACAGAAGCTGCCACGTTTCCAAGCTCTCTGTTTGCTGAGCAGACGAGGCTGTCATCCGCAGCGGCGAGAGCGTCAAACGCCGAGCCCCTAATTTGAGCTGATGAATGACAAGCCGAGGCAGACGGCACGCTCATTAGAAAACACATTTCAGACGTCAGCTCACTCCTGTTTCCCTCCTTCTGAGGATGAGAGAAATAAACATCAGGTGAATACTGCAGTGTCACTGAATGGAGCAGAAGACTGTCAGGTGTGGCTGAGGGTGTTTTAAACGCTGACAGCCAGCTGTGAAGAGCTTCCGTTTACTCCTGCTAATGAGCGGCCCGTCTGTGAGGTCCGGTTCCCTCTGACCCGTCCCGAGAGATACTTACAGCCGCCGGTTCCCTTCAGCTTCATCCTGTAGCCCACAGCAGAAAGTCTCAAACGGCTGAGGAACACAAAACACGTATTTCCACGAGTTGGACTGTTTGTGTATCTGGTGCTGGTATGTTGAAGTTCTGAAGATTAATGTAGGAGAAAGTCTAGTGGGACATTTGAATCATGAAACGGGTTGTGCATGTGTCACTTAAAGGCTGGACAGGCTGTTTTGGAGAGGCTAGCAGTAGCAAGCTAGCACTGCATAGAACGTGCAATAAAAATATGAAAGGTTGCATAGTTTGGCGAACAGGATGGAAAATCGGATTCTAACTCTAAACCTTACAGTCACAGCCCAGTTTTTCTGTCACAACTAGCCCCGTTCTCCACTATATCATACAACAGCGTATTAGCCAGACTCATCTTGCATAGCGACAGTGTTTGAAAAAATCAAACAAGAACAAACAAGAAAGGAATTTCAATCTTTTGAAAGTGGAAATAGGAAAGAGGGATTTATTTGTGTTCCCCAATTCCCAATAAAAAAATAAACTATTCAATTAAAAGGAATGAAAGAACAAGGGCAATTTGAAATCAAATCCAATATTCTCTCTTTCACTCTGTAAATAGAAAGTAACACATTTCATTCATGAGAAAGTAAATCAAACACACACAGATCTTTCTCTTAGCTGCAGATAATGTGCAAATACATAACTCAGTTCTACACCACATCAACTGCTGTGAAAGATGTTTTATGAAGGGGAAAATTTCTCTTGCAGTAATTTTCAGAGCACAAGAGCTGCTGTTAAAAACTGCATTTTTATCTAATCACAAAATCTGTGTATTTCAGATATCTCAGATCCAGCCAGCCGCTCGTTCTGGAGTTTGGATAATTAAGTGGCCATGTTACTAAAGAAAAGAGAGAAAGATAGAGAGACAGACAGTTTATCACAAGATAAGTGTAAAGTGAACCTGTGATTCAATTAAACCCCATGTTTAATTTAACCCTGAGATCAGAAATTCAAACGCCTGTTAAGTGGCTTTCAATGCTGAATCTGTTATCAGCACGTGAGTCTTCTCTTTCTGTCAGACACGCTGCATGTATTGTTGATTATTCGCTGTAGGACAGGACAGGTTAAACTGATGATCAGATGCAACAAGACTCTTACATTCATCAGAGGCAGTTGTTGGGGAAAGTCTTTATTCTGTGTGAGTTTGAGCTGGAGAGAGACTGATCTCAGACTGATAGCTGAAGTGGATCAATATGTGTGTTGTAAAGGTTAACCGATGCCGTGTGGACCGCTGTCATGGTGCTGCGTCAGTCAGGACAAATCAAACCTGAAACTCAAAGCCACTAACATGAATCACATGATCTCTGAATCAAATAAAACAGCTTGATTTGTAGTTTCTGCTAATGTAGTGGAACTTTTTTTTTTTGGGAAATTCTTTCTTATAAAAATATATGTTATGATTTATGAATAATGATTTTAGTCAATTGTAGAATTGATGCATTGGCATGTTTTTGGTTTTCTAACATGGGCAATAAGGAAAAGATGCTCACAAAAGGTGTGTTATGACCCACTGTTCTGTATTTTAGCATTCTCACAGTGTCACAGGGAATTATGGGAAATTATGTTTTGTTGCACGGCCTTTCGCCCTCATAAACCAAAGCTTGTTTTTTGGCAGGCTGTGGCTGCGTTCTCCATCAATGGTACAGAAAATGTGTACAAAATAAACCGAACAGCCAACATTCTCAAAACCTAATTACAACCGAAGCCAATTTTTCTGTCAGCGTGGTTCTGTAACCGACACACCCAAAACTTATAAAGTTACAGTTTTAAAGAAAACTCAAGAGTGTCTTGCAGACAATTACAACTTTGTGTTTGTGTTCATCTGTTCTCAGCTCTTAAACACAGTCACTCAACGCAGCTCATGAGAGCATTGTGGGTAATGTGAGTGTCATCACACAAGGTCGGCTTCATTTCCTTCCATCGTAATCAATTAAAGAGGTTCAAGCGCAGATTCATTTGTCTGATTTATTCCACAGATGTTGAGATGGATTGTTTGCATCTGAACGTACGTGTGTTCAGTCCCCTCTGTGTGCAGGAAGATGGTGAGTGTTATTTCCTTTGTGTCGTCACATGAATGAATCAGTTGTCCTTGAATTTGCCCCTCCGCTACCAAATAACTATTGTTGAGTGTTTCAGTCGCGAATGTGATGTATTGTTTTCATTGTAGCAGTGGGTTTAGTTATTGTAATGAGTGCATGTTAATTCCCATATGAATGTCAAACGTGTAGATTTAGCTCTTAATTAAACCGTGTACTTGAATGATTATCTGTTCTGTTTTACCTCCACTGTGAACAATTACAGCTTTTTATTGAAAAAAGACACTCGCTTCCATAAGCTAATTGTTTTTTTCAAAGAGAGTTTTAATCAGAACTAGCCACTAATGAACAGAATTGAACTAATGATTGTATAGGTAACTGTAATTAATGGACTAAGATGCAATTAAATGAGAGGCAGCAGCTGGTTTAAGTAACTTCTCTTAATCCGTGTCATTTCTGTGGATCTTGTTAAAGCGGCAGGCAGAGTGATCAGGGCTAATTAATCTGCATCAACACAACACAGGATGATGCTCTGCTGTCTGTTTCCATCCGCAAAGCATTCTGGGAAGTCGGTCCTCAGCCTGGGGCGGAGAAACTGTTGTGCTACTGTGAGAAACTGTGTGTTGGGCAGATAAACACAGAACGTCCCTCTGGCTCTGTTCCTATCACAGAGATGCGTTTTAAAAGCCAAACTTTATTTCTGAGAATTAAGACATTACCACAGAAAATGTGACTAGGGAGCGATTTGTTAGTACTACAGAAAGCACAAATTTCCCATGAAACCATGGAAAGAGTTTCCTGTTGGAGGAATAGAAAGACTTTTTAAGATATAGAAAGTCCATTCGGTTTGGCAGTGAGGACATGTTTTCTATCAAATTTTTCAAAGGTCAAATTATCTTAGAGGTTCCATCTGTGTTCATTTTCTACCTCTGTCCTCTTACTGTATGACACACAGTTGTTTTCTTTGTGTATGTTTGTTTCTGTAACATCTGAGATAAAACTAACAAGAGTTACAAAACAATAGAAAACAATAGTGTTCCTGTGAGAGGCCAAATTTTACCTCTGGGTATTAAATGACAGTTTAAATGTAAACTAAAAAATGAAATCTTGTGGAAAAGCAAATGAACAAATCTGTCACTGCGTCAGATGTTTGCCTTGTGCTTGTTGACCACAATTTACCTCATTTTTAAGTGTCTCCTCTGAGGAAACCATCATATAGTGTTAAGATGTGTCAGTGGGCTTCAGGGAATCAGACAGAAGACATGCTTTCCTCTGATTAGGAGTGTTAGGAATCCTGTTATACACGCAGCTGAACGCCTCAGAAAACCACCGCTCTCATTATTGGGCTGGGACTTAGAGAACAGCTTGTAGCGTTTCTCACTGGGAAATGTTCGAAATGTCTTTTTATCCTTTCCTCTCTGTCTTTCCTCCCTCAGTCCATTTAGTTTCATCAGTCTTGTAAAAACAATGAGTTGTCATGTTTCTTTACTATGGTCAAGGTGACACTTTGCTAATGCGTGTAATAAAACAATAGTTTAGCAGAAAATGCTCACAGCTGTTTGTTGAGAAATGACAGAAGTTTGTTATGTGTGGATTAGACATAAATGAGTTTTCATTTTTGTTTTGCTTTTGCAGCATAAGAGAAAACAGATCTCAAAAAAAGAAGAGATGAATAAACCTGTGAGAAGGTGAGAGAAATCAGCCCTTCAGTCATTTATCTGTATTTCATTATTCTTCTGATTCAAGGAAGTTTAAATCTTTAACTGTAATGATTTTTTCATTCAACAAATCAATATTGTTCCTAATAATTAAAATTATTGAAATTTTATTTGAAATTAAACAAAAGAAATATGTAAATGTGTACATTTTTGCATTGTATCTTTCTAAAAAAACGTAGCATTATTTTAAGTCTTCAGGCTGCTTCAGTTAATCAGAGTCATCTGTTCTGTGTGTGTGAAGCACCGATGCTCCAGCTCACGTCAAACATTTCATGAACCAGTCGTGTGTGAGTTTGAGTTTGAAAGGATCAAAGTATGCAGGCAAATAAGTCCTAAACAGAGTTTAACAGCCGAGGACTTTATGTAATTATGGTTGTTTCTGTCAGGGAACAAATTGCTTAAGTCTTTCTGAGAGCACAAAGCGGCGGTACATGTGTAAATCGACTCCTCGGCTCCATTTTGATCCTGCCGTAGACTTCCTATCAATAACACGAGCCCATCAGCCAGAGAAACGCAAACCGCAGTCAAGCCGCAATTAGCACAAATTAACAGACATTTTCAAAAATGTCTTTGCTCAGAAAATGGCCGCTTTGTAGTTCAAAAACATCCCACTCCGGCCCTCGTGTGGGAGTTCTGCTTAAATCCTACAATAAAAGCCACAATCTCCAGACCCAGACGCACTGTAACGCTCAAAAAACAATTTAGAAACTGTCATCGTTGTAATTACAGTAACTAATTACCATCCCGGGCAAACAAATAGCTTAACATAATACAGCGGCCCAATCAATTTTGAAGAAATGCAAATACCGAGCGCAAAAGGGGCTTTTTTGGCAAACCTGAAAAGGAATTCGGGAAATAATACACTTTGTTTTATCCGCACATAATTCCCAGGGAATATCATATCATAAATATTTGCATTCAGTTCTTATCAGGACATTTGCATTTGCCTCTTATCAGCCCGCAAAGCAGGCAGCGCAGATAGGGAGCGACTCCCGCGCAGTACACACATTTCTAATGAGACACGTCCCGGGCTGATATCATATTTTGGCTAGAACTTTATCGCCAAAACGAGGAGGTCATTTTCTCCTAGAGTTGCCTCATCTCATGCTGTCTTTGAGCTTTTTCTCTCATTTGATGCGATTCAACTCAGATTCATTTTTTAAAAGCCCACAAAATAAAAGGATTATTTCTTTTCTTCTCCAACCGCAAAGGCCTGCTATCAGTGGCGCGTACGCTAGCCCTGATTATCACCACGTCACCAAATATTTCAGTTTTATCTACGTATTATTTTATTGGCTGCTGCATCATCTGTTGAAGAAGGGAGGGAGGGAGGGATGTGGAGAGAGAGACAACAGAGCTCATCTGCATCATCTGTCGTTCTCGTAGCACAAACACAGAACAAACGTTTCTGCATAACTTCTTCATTAGCTCTACATATGCAACAGTTAGCTGGGAAAAATTACAATTGTTGTTTGATAATGTTTTCCAACAGGCGTAATTATAAACCGGCGTTTTTTCCTCGGACAGGCAGAGAATCGCTGGAGGTCAAGTGAGTGTTCCAGTCAAACGGTGATCTCATTAGCACAATCTGCTATTATCTGCTAATTATTTCTGTTGCTCAGAAGCGCCGCTGCACCCGGCGTCCGTCTGCGCACACGCTTTACGATCAGTCACCTCTGCAGAACTGCAGCCGGTGCGACTGCGCTCGTCTGCTCAAATGACTGCATAATACAGAAAACATGACTTTTCTTTTGATGTCACATAATCAAATAAATAAATTATAACTATGCAACTATATATCCAATCTCTGCTTTTGCTAGTTTGCATATTTTCTGATCATTTTCTCACCATATTTTATTTTATTTAACATAATACATGTAACTTTAAACAGAAAATAGTAAATTAAATTGCAGCCCAATAATATGAAAGAATTATAATGTGATAAATGTTTCACTTGTGTAGCTGCTTCATCTTAAAAACAACTGAATGAAATGTGGTGAAATATGTTTGAGGTTGTTAAGGTTGTTGTGATTGTTATGTTCTAAAGCAACTTGTGTTGCAGGTTCTGTGCTGAGGTATTTCCTGTGAGGAAGAGGAGTAGCTGATGTTTTTAGGATGAACCTTATTCCTCAAACTTCTGTTCGTATCACAGTTAAGTATCAGTAAATCCTGAGCTCTGTCTGCATTATATATAATCATTTAAACATGTGATGAACATGTTATTATCACACTGCTTTACATTTAAACTGCTTCTGTTTGGCAACATGTCCTCATTCTAATGCCACAACTTCACTCTTTTGTTTTTTCTGGTGTAATTGCATTAAATCTTCTCTGCTGTTGTGAACTGGTTAGTTGTGGACTGGTCAGTTGTGGACTGGTTAGTTGTGGACTGGTCAGTGGTCTCTGACCTGAAAGAAACTTTCTCTCAGTTACGTTAACATCAAGGGTTTTAGTTTTTAAAGCTAGCTTACGGTTGCTAGCCTCTCTGAAACTGCTTTCTCTACCTTAAACACAATCTTTCTCTGTGAGCACAAAGCATTTCCCTGCTGTTTGAATACCTCATCTAAAACCTGTGATCTAATCACATGTACAGCAAGTAATTAAAGTTGAAATTAATTAATGTCTGTGCTGATGCTGTAATCGCAGCTTTGAGTGTTTTCTAGAAGAAAGCTGAAATGTTGTCATCCGCGTTTAATCTTCAGGTGCTGTGTGTGATTGTCTGAATGTACAGATTACATGAGGAGCACAAGAAACCACAGATAAAGAGCAAACGAGAGGAACTCTTTCTCTCTCTCTTTCTCTCTGACCTCCTGTTCTTGTGTGCCGTTCGTTTTATCCCTCCAGTTTCTCTACAGATGCTTTGTGGCTGTTTTAATGAAAATGACACAATCGTTCATTAGTGCCTCAGATAAAGTCTCCCCTCACAGGTGTGTCCGCGCCGCGATGCGCTCAAGCCGCTTCAGAAGAGATCTGGGGTCTCATCTGAGTTGGTCTCCACAGACGACTCAGCTGGAAATGTCATCAGGAGCGGAGAGGAGCCGTGTTGAGTCTCTCACTCTAACAAGCTGAGGAGATCTCCCAGCGGACACACACACACTCACTCAAACACACTCCGTTCTTCCGTTTGTCTCCAGTCAAGCTCAGCAGAGAGAGAAACTCGGTCTCCAGGGTGGAGCTTTCATTGCTCTGGAGACACAGAGAAGGTAAAAGACAAATTCTTCCATCATTTACTCTTCCTCATGCCGTTTCAAACCTGTGTAACCTCACTTCCTCACAAAATAGCTTCCTTCCTCAGAAGTGAAAGAGTGAAGAATTGTGATTTTTGGGTAAACTGCTACACCAAGATTGTGATTATTTAAGTTAATGTCTGTTTTACTGTTTAACACATTTATAAAAAACTGAGCAACGGAGACATTTGTTAACATACAGATAAAATTCAAATATTGTTATAATGTTAAAGAGAAGAGCACAGCTCAGATCATTCAAGTGCTCTGAAGAATTTAATAAGAAGGATTTAATTAAATTGAGAAATTGTTGAGATTTCTTTTAAAACTCCAGAGGATAAACATGAGACTCTCTCAGGAGAAACAATGTGGATATTATTAGATTTTTCTGTCCTTTGGGTTCGGGCTGTTTTCAGTCAGAGTTACTTGAATACTGCTGGAGTAATTTGTAAAATAACACGGACAGGCTAAAATGTGTTTGTACATTTGCAAGCGAAGCGTGTTTAAATACTGCTTACAGGAATAAATCTCAGAGCAGGGTTTCATTTCGGTATAATGAAGAGGACACTTAATTATTAGCCAGAACCTGAGCAGTTAAACAGTGTTTGTTACAGCTGAACTGCAGAAGTTGAGTCTCGCGCTGGAAAGTTTGAAACAGTTTTTCTGTCAGTGCCTGGAAGGTGATTTTAATGATCAGCAGCTGAGAGACAGACAGAGAATCCAGAAACTAAACAGGTCTGACAGAAGTTTCCAGAAGTTTTCTGACTGCGTCCAGCATAAGAACATAACAGTCTGTTTACTTGCTCTCCTGCTGTGTGACGTGAATCAGTACCATCTCAACAGAAGATAAAATGATGAAAACCTTTCAACATGAAACCTTTGATTTCTGTAATTTGACTCAAATTTCTGTGAGAGTTTATAGAAGAGTGTTGTTGGCACTTTGCTGAAAGTCAGATGACACGAGTCACATGACATGTGAATTCATTTAAAACAAAAAACCCTGTGAGAAAATATTAAAGCTTTGCAGCTTATGAGGTCATTTGTGGATTTGTTTCTGTGGGCGTCTAATAATTTGCTTATTTCATTGGTTCCTCAGTAAAGATTGTTAATTTGTTAAGCAGTGTTTCAATGTTCTTCAGTTTCCCACAGCCCCCATCAGTTGCCCTGTTGCCCTCGTTGGATGGGTGGCAGCCCCTGTTCATCTGCCCATCACTGCAGCGACAGATGGAGGGTCACAGAATGTTCTGGAGAGCCGATGGTAATTATCAGCCAGTATCAGAGCCGGCGGGGTCCGCAGGGGACCGGTGCTCAACAGAACCGCTCCAGTTTGCCCTCTGGTAGATCAGCATGTGGTTGTTCTGCACAGTGAGCTTGTGTTGAGATGAGGCCCGCTGCACATTTTCTGTCTTCTGTCTGTGTGTTAAACGTTCCACAGGGTGGGATTAACAATCAGGGTCTTATGTTCTCAACGCACTGAAGGCAATTTCTGAGATGTTAGCGATAGCAGAAAGCTTTAAAAACAAAAGACCCCGCCCCCTTTCAGAATGATCTCCAAAGCCACGGCTCCAACACAGGAATTCATACAGAATTTTGACAAAGCCAATAGGACATTCAGTCATTGCATTAAGACCGAATACAATGATTGGACAAACGTTTTATGGTTCTGTGTCTTCCATGGAAGATATAACGGTGGTCTCACCTGCCTTTAATGATGTTTCTATGATACAAACAGAAACTAAGATGCCCTTTGATTCTTCAGTGTAGCTGCAGAGACCAAATTGTCTGATTTTTGTTATTTCAGGTTTGCAGGAGTTTAAAAGAAGGTGAAATCTGCACATCTCTGTAATTCATTGATTGGTCAGCCGTCAGTCTAACAGCCGGAGAAAATTACTCCTGAAAGAAGAAAACGACAGAAGCATCAAGACGAGAGCGAGTTCAGAGTTGCAGGTTGTTAAAATGTTCCCGTAGGCTCTTATTAATGAGGGTGCAGTAAAAGTTAACTGGCATTGAGCACTAATGCATTCTTTAATTAATGAAGTGCTCATTTATAAATATCCAACACATCCTGAACATGTTCAGTCTGACTGAGCAATAACGTGAACAATTCCTGTTTCAGGCATAATGTGTTTAAATGTCACCAAACTCCGACAGCTAGATAAACATGCTTGGAAACTCTATTAGCGGCATGAGGTGACGTCTGCAGAGCCGTTTCTCTGAAACATGTCATAAATACAGATTTATTTCACTTCTAATATGTGAACACAGCCATGGTGAAATTTAGTTTATTAGTTGATTAAAATACACAGTTCAAAATAAAAATAGAGTTTGTGGTTTTAGCACAAGTGTACTGTAGCTGTGTGAGAGGTTTTTAGCAGGAATAATGAATTTTCTGATTGTTTAACATGTTAGTGAGTTTTTTATTAGCAAGCAAATGGATTTCAGACTCATGAGAGATTTGTGCTGCAGCGCTTTAGACGATTATTTGAAGATAAACATTTTTTGATGTTCAAAATCTATTAGTTGGAAAAATGTGTGAGAAACATTCATGAGGAGAACAAGCAACCGGTTTGAAAAAATGCCTTTACAGTGTTGACATCATGTGTCACATTCAGCTGAGAGCTGAGAGAGAGAGAGAGAGATTTAAGAAGTCTTAATCTCTGAGGTGTGTTAGGAAAGTACAGAGGAGGGCGATATCACCTGAAGCCCACATAAAATATTCTGGGATTTGAGGGGGAAATTATTTACTAAAACATTGAGATAAGCTCAAACTCTGTTTGATTCCATGACGGAACACGATAAAGACTTTGGCTGCATCGTGTTTGAACGTATAATCTCTGATATTCTCTGGGTTAGATTCAAAAGAATCATGTTATGCACATCCAGGCGTGTAAATTTATCACATCTTATAGTGAGTCATAGAAACATACATGTACAGAAATACATGTGGCTGCAAATAAATGCAGTGAAACGCCAGACTGATGACAAAACAGTTCAAGAAAACATCTTTATAAATGTCACTTTTTAAAAAGCAGTGACCTGTTTTTTTTATAGTTTAGATCTCAGTCAGTCAATGATGTTTGACATGCATCAGAACATTGACTCTCTGTCTGCAGGAAGAGTGTTGTGCTGCACTGGAGCTGCGCAGCTCAGCGTGTTTCAGAGCAGATCTCACGCAGACGCAGTTTCTTCCTCCAGCGCCTGCAGCTGTTTCTTCAGTCTGTGTGCAGAACAAAAGATGCAGAAAGGAGGGAATCGGTCACGCGTTCATCATTACCTGTGGAGAAAACATTATTATTATTATTGTTATATGAAAATACTGCATTTCTCCTGATTTAAATGAATCCCCTTTTCATGATTATTTGCATGTGAAGATGTTTTAGGATTTATGTTTATCCATATAGAACTGATCTAAATTCAGATGTTTATGAATGTCACCCTGGTTACGATTGTGTTTCCTTCAGCCTCAGTTTGAGGAGGAGTGATGAAGAACAGTGGAGAGCACCTTCACCCTCTTCCTTGCGTTGGCTGTAGGGCAGGAGAGGGCGGTTGCGCTCCCCTCCCGTGCCGCCCGGCAGCCGGTGGGATCTGCTCCGTGGGCTTTTCATCATCTGCCGTTTTCAGCAGCATGCAGTAATTTCATGGCTCATTGGAAGCGCTGAAAACCTTTGAAACTGCAAATGTTAACTTTTCTCTGGCCCCGAGCCATTTAGAAAGCGATTAATTCGGCAAACAGACGTGATCCACTTTCTCCTCCCAAGTTTTCGCATAATTTTCCCAATCCTTTCTATCTGGAATTGCTTTGCAGGAAACTCCGGATGAGGTTGGATTTCCTGTTCGCTGGTAAAGACACAAGGCCTGTATCTTGTACAGTTTGAGCTACAGTAACAAACTCTTCTCAGCAGGAAGCTCAGAGTCTCATACGGTGTCTGTAAAGGTAAATTGTGTCTTTTATTTTAGATGGTCTATAAACATGAAAAAACTGCATTTGATGCATTTCAGGGACAAAATCCATCAAGTCATCGACTGTTAAAAGTGGGTGTTCCTTACCGGATTGGGGCGGGACTTGAGTGATTGGATGGGGGAGTCACAAAGGTAAGTGAAGTTTGTGATGTCAGCTGAAAAAAATATTTTCAGGGTTTTTTTTATATTAAAATAACAAAAATAAGATGTAAAGAAAAATGAAATTAGATGCTGAAGTTAAAGGGTTTTGTATTGTCCTGCTATGACTGTTGTGCAGAGATTATTATAAAGAAGTCAATGATAGGTTTGACTGTCTGTCTTCAGATCTCTTGCCCGTCTCTTGCAGGCCTGTATCTAAACACCTTCTAATCCTCAGATACAGTTCATGAGTAGAAACATGTCCACCAGGTGGCGGTATACAGGTGGTGAAATATTGGCTTTGCTCTGAGATCACTGGAGTGTATTATATACACATGTTTATTTCATTGAAAGTAACTTTATTATATTTTTATGTGTTTTATTTTTAAGTGAATGTCCAGCATGAATAACTATATCAATCAATCCTAACAGTGATATAAACATGCAAAATACTGATTTTGGTTGTTTTGTTCATTTCTAACTTTTCTAACTTTGCATTTACAGCGTGTGTGCAGCATGCAGCAAGAGAGAGAGAGA
>JBAJNP010010419.1:0-10655 GCA_036877545.1 Yasuhikotakia modesta
GGTTTGTAGGAGTGAATATGTCACGTTTATATTTTACACAGAAACTTCCCTTTTTTAAGTTTTACAATGGAGGTGCTGAACTAAACTGTATACCCAGCAGCTGTGTACAACATACAGCACAACACCACTATAATCAGTTGAAATCGATTGGTAAAAACACTGACAAGAAAAGAGCCTGAGTTTGGAACGATGTTGTAAAATTGCCAAGAGGGTGATTCTTTCATCAACTTGACAACTCTTTTCCTCTCCTACAATTGTTCATTTTACACACAGTTACAGTCTATATTTCTGAGACCAAAGCTTGTGCCAGGTTAAGAATAAATCACAGTTGCTATGTAAAGGTGACTAAGACTGTTGCAGAAAAACACCAGAGGGCACCCAAAATAAAAAGCTGTTGAAAGTTATAAAGCTTCCATCATCTACCTGTCCTCTGTTTTTTCCAAGCTTCAGTGCTCCACACATTTAATCTCTTCTCCACCATTTTGTAGGCCAGCCCCTGAGTGGTTGTCCTTAGCCTTTTATAAGACACGTTGACAACATCGGAGCCTCTAGTGTTCTTTCATAACAGACACAGCCTAGTGTCTTTGCGCAGACGCAACCAAAACCTTAAACACCTCAGCAAAGCTGCCTTGGCAACTGTCTATAATAAACCATTACTGTTGTGGTGAGGATTGCACAAGCAAGCAATGTTCACATTCTTTTAGGGAAATAAGCAGGTTAGCAAATTGCTGTATTCATTATGAGGGCGTTACACAATCAGTACAGGGCATGATTTTGCTAAACCATGCAGATGACACAGTGCAGTTGTTCCTCAAAATATTCTTTATGAACCTGAATAAGTCAGATGACTAGGGTGTTGCTGTGTAAACTAATGTTAGTGCTGATGCAACTTCTCCCATCATCCTGAGGGAGACAGTTCAGAGTCAAAACCTTGAATCTTCTGTTCTGTTCTGTTGCCAGTATGCTAAAAACAAGTATTTAGCATTTTTTTTAATTACTTTCCTATAAATTGTAATTGTAAATGTTAATGTTTATGTTCTGTACCACTAAGTACCAATATCTAATAGTATATTTTGTTTGTTTTGTAATAAATTACATTCTTATTTTAATTATTTATAACCAAATTTTGAATCCTTACGTCTATCACGTATGATATCAAAACCACTTTTATTACAGTTTTGAACAGCTGGCTAATTATATTTCAGCAGTGTGACTGTTCATTGGCACTCATTATTTAAATAAAATGCATTAAAAACCTGGCATGTGTTCATGTTCTTGATTAAGGATCTTAAAATAAGAAGATGCCCCAATATATTTATGATGAGTCTGCTAATATGTGCAGCAACATAACCTATATAAGATCTTTCAGTCATTTAATATTTAATGTTACCAATGCTGGACTGATTATATGGGTTTATGGGTGACCTTGGACAACAAAACCATAAATTGTTACATGAACTTTGCTGTTGTAGGTGTACAGTTCTTTACAGTGCCTTAGGACACACCAAAAAATTACAAATTTATGTATTTGACATCAAACTGATTTATATGCAGGTCCATACAGAATATATGATTTTCACAGAATTGAATCTACTCATTCCTTCCCTTTCATGTTTCTTAATATTTTGGATGCTAGTATGTTTTGTATTTTCTTCTGAATGTAAGCATAGTGTCTGCTTTCTAGGCCTAATAATTTGTTGTGACTTTAATTTTTTATTGTGAAGTTTTCAAGCTGTTACGAAAAAAGGATACACACTTGTCTGTTCTCAGCTCTCAAAGGATAACTCAGTGACTGCAGGCATGGTTAAAAAGTCGAGGGGTCAGCGTATGCTCAAACTGAGAGAAGCTAGTGTCAAAGATTATGCAATTCTGCGTAAAACATGAGGCAGAGGAACTGGCTCATCTCAACGCCACAAAGAAAAGAACACCAAGCATACTTACTGATATTTACTGAAGCATACAACTAAGTTCATGTTTGCTGTACTATTAAAAACACATTTGAAAGTTTAGTAATGAGACTTTCAAGTTGTTCCATGCTACAGAATTCCATTCAAGCAGAACGAAAAACTTGGTTTGAGCTAAATTTGAGCTTTATTTGACTTGAAGAGAGCTTTTGGTATTCAGTCAAATTCTGACTTTAAAGTTTTAAAAAGGCCTAGTGGAAAATATTATATTTCTCTTTTATTCTCTCTTAAATTGTTTAGTTTTAAAGTATAATAGTCTTCAAAAGAATTGAAAACATTAACAAAAAGGATGATTGTTGGTATAAGAGTACACCAGTAATACTTTGGTCAAGGGAAAACCTGATGAGGAATTTGAGTTCACATTGAGATGCTTTACTCAATGGCAGATACATGTGAAAAATCTGAGAACAGGAAACTCTCTGCAACACTTGAGAATAGGGACCAATTCAAATTTTTGAACAAGTTACCAGTTAGCTTAAATGTTGACTGTAAATAAGTACTGTACTTTTAAAGCACATATTCATGTGTTCTGCATGACAATATTGTATATCCCTAAATTCTGTGCAACACCTACACTAAAACACAACAACAACTACCTTTCTAGGTATGAATAAGCAATAAATCAAGAGTTTGCTAAGACAGTACATTCATAGCGAATTGGGAATATGTGTTGCTATTTGGTCGAGAGTTAAATGTACTGCTGTCTAGATTGCCTAAAGAAATCAGTTGAGATATTAAATAGAAATATTTTCTTGTTAATGGGAGCCAACATGTTCTCAGTCTTTGGCAATTTTTCCACACCGTTACAACAGAGAATGTTGCCTTTCATCTGATGGTGGTAAATTTCATCAGCCGTAATGACACCATGGACTCCAGTAACAGTACAGTCAGAGGCTCTTGACTGAAGTGGAAATGAGGCCCAGCTACTTTGATGGCTAATGACAGGGTCCAACACACGTTCTGTATCTTATAAGAGCAAGATCACTCTTGCCTTTTCTGCCCTTTCTACTGACAAAGCTTAATGACCCATTCAAATCTGACTTGAAAAGCTTGCAGTAAGTAGGTGTGAGTCATGCAACAGCAAGTATGTGCTTCTGTAGGGCAAAGTTTTATCAAAAGTGAAGTGCATTTTGCACATCAAAGTTTTAAACGCTAAACCGATTCCCAACACCCCAGCTGCGAGTGTTATTTATTATCATAATAGCTTCTAATATCAGGATGTGTGGTTGATTAATGGCTTGTTCGTGATAGCAAAGCAAAAGTGATTCCAGTTATTCAGTCTCAAGCTGCTGACAAGAAAAGCTATACTGGTCAAGCTAATAGTCATTCAAGACGGTTTCCAGTCTTTGGAGAATTAGGACTTTTGTTTGGTATCATGAGCCAAACATGCATGAATTGAACATGAATCTGTGATCCCTCAGCTAGGACACTAATGTGAACATAAGAAGTGACCAGATATCTAATAAATGACATTAGGAGCAATTTAAAAGCAATTCTAAAATGGCTCAGACTAATTTAATTCTGAAAAACATGTCTAGCTACATTGGTTTGCATAGTCCATCTTGTGACATTATTCGCAAAAGCATGTTATATGTATGTGAAATAATTTATTTTTTTATATTTCATACATTTCATCAACGCACACTGCAGAACATACATTTGTTTAACTGCCAAAAGCCACAAGGCACTCCAACCATTCTCCAGTTTCCAGCATGCTTGTTCATGCTCTCATCTCAAGATCCAGGCCTCAGGATACTTCTGCTGCCTTAATTTAGACTGCGTATCTGAGTTATGACCTGCCAGGCTGTCCTTACAAGCGCAAACTAATATATGGAGTCAAATAGTCTGCCAGTGTCATTTACAAGAGTTGTTATGATTTAATGACTGACTGATTGAGCATTGACAGATAAAACCCAAATTACTTCTACAGATGCTGATTGAAGCATTCTTGTAATATTTTTGGGGTGTTTCAAACTGTATAGAAAGTGGAACATTGATCTATAAGAGTTATTTCACCTCATAAACATGGATCTATCTGAGACGATTGTGGGTTAAATAACAATCTTTAAAAAATAAAAACATCTATGAAATGATGACATCCAGAATATCATATTATTTTATTCATTTTATTATAGATGACATTCTTTAAATTGAAGGTCTTTTTAAATTACTTTTAAGTGTTCAAAGTGCCCCTAATTTTACAGTGAGTCTGATTGTGTTTTGATGAAACCTTCATCATTTGAAGAAAAGAAAATGTGAGTTATTTTACAGCCTTCCTGTAGCACAACTGGAAGAGCATTGTGTTAGCAGCGCAAAGGTTGTGGGTTCAACCCCAGAGAAGGCTTATGTATAAATATGTAAAACAGAAAAAATATGTATACATTGAATTCCCTATAAGTCACTTTGGATAAAAGTGTCTGCCAAATGAATAAAGATAAAGCTGTTATAGTTAATGTATCAATAGATGGCAATGTATAATAATGTTAATAAGCATGGTGATGTTGTACAACTAAACACTCAACAAGCTGTGATGATATTCACCTGGTTCACAGTGTGGTTCTCAACACATGGTTCCATTTTGCAGCCAGGCAGAGAATGATCTTCATGCTTAATGTGACCTAATGTATGAAATACCAGAGAGACCTTTCCAGCACTGAGTCTCAGAGCAGAGCAGGTGGCAGCTGGTCGTCTTTACCTGGCTAAAAGAAAACAGGTTAACTCTTCACCAGCCCTCAATACTACCCCAGCATAGCATTAAGCACTGCTGTAGTGAATGTGTGTTCTTTAGAGATAATAGCTTCTAACAAAGTTTAAGAAAATCTGAGGCATACAGCGTTTTGCACATTACCATTTAAATGGTGTAACAGAATGACCCATGAATTGGAAAGTTGAAAATAGGGTTTCCAGGCCTGGAAAAGTCATGGAAAGTTTTACTTTCTGTTTTACTTTTCTATTATGTTTTTCTATACGTTTTCTGTTTGTACTCTTAAAACATTTCATCGTCTGGAAATATTTTAATTTATTTTTGTGTCTGCCGCTATTATTACAATTTAAAATCCTTATCCAGTAATCACAAACATCTGGGTAAGTCATGAAAAATTCATTGGTCAGAAGGTGTGGGAAAACTCTGGGAGCTCTCAGTTTAGTCACGCACGAGTACAGCATAAATATACATGTAAAATATCTGTTTAAAATTCTGCATTTCATTGAGTTCAAAAAATTGTAAGTGAACTGATAAAGTGGAGTGAAAGTCGAGTTGGTGTTTCAGACAGTGGGTGTGGGGTTTAGAGCATAAAGATAAAATGGTCTTCAAAGGGTCTTCATGATACTCACGAAGTTAATTTCAGACCTTGCCATCTGGCAACATGTATGTTTACAAGACTTTGCTTGCATGACAGATATAAAGCTCAAAAGGAGATCAGGAAAGCTTAGATGCATAGTTGTCATTATCCAGATAGAATTACATGGACTTTAGCTTTAGAAGCCCTGTGTTTAGGTTTAAAGAGCATGGCTTTGAACGCGTTGTATCCTGGGTGTTAAATATTGCGGAGAGTTTAGGGTCTTTTACTGTATGTTTGTTTAAGTTTGTAAATCTGGGTTACAGGCAAAATAAGTAGCGTAAATGTAATGGCTTTATAATTTATAGATCGGTGGCTTTCATTTAATAAATTAATGTATGTGAAATGTAGTCACAAGATAATCAGAGTTTGTGGTTGGAGGGCTGTTGTGTTTTCCCTGGAGACATCTGCAGACGATCCCGGTGTCTGGTTTCCATTTCCACATGAGAAAACTGACAGGAGTTGCCTGGATTTTTGGAGGTTTTAAGGGGAAAAAAATGTGGCTTTAAAAAACGCTTATGCTTTCCATTAAGTTCACGTTGCCCCTTCATATTAAATATCACAATGTCATGCTTTGTCACAAAGTTTTGCTCTCATGAAGGGACTGGTTTATAGTGGGCAGTGTGTTAAAATGGTCCATTGTGTTTCTGAACTCGCTGAACTGTAACACAAAATGTAAGAATGAGTTCTGTTGAAACAGACTGCCCCCAGATAACGAAATGTTTTCAACGCGATTTCATGCCCACTAATTCACAGTCGCTAAAATATATGGGTGTTTGTTAACATTTTACTACAGGACATACGAAACATACAGCTTGTAATATTGATTGAAGTTTTTACATTTTTTGCTATTGTTAAAATATTTTCCAGTTAAATGTGCAGTAACTACAAGCTAGCCATTATTTTTTTTACTTTCTAAAGGCAGTAAAGACACTAGTCTTTCAAAACATTGCTCTTTTTGGACAGTTAAACATCATAGACTTCCTAGACTAATAAAATGTGTTTGGTGCCACACAACACACCAAACTGTTTCTGTACCTCAGCTAGTAGAGCATTGCCTTTGCAGTGCAAAGGTTGTGTATTTGACCCCAAGGGACAACATGTACTAACAAAATGCATACTGGCCAATCTACAGTACCACATAAATTAGAAAAGCAATCACACTGTAATGGGTGTGTTCCAAAGCAGGCGAGAACAACATAAAAACCAAATCAAACAATTTTAATCCAAAAATAATACAGACATGAACAAGCAGCCAGAAGAACACACAACATCACTTTAACAACCAACAAATATGGGCTGAACATGAACATACTTTTAAAGAACTAATTACAAGGACAATAGACAGCAGGTAAAAATAATTACACTAAACAAGAACAGGAACTCTGTATATGGACAAACATGGGGCAAACCAACACAACAGTCCAGACAGGGGTGTTACACAAACCTCCTCTAAATGGCACGATTTTAAGCATTACTGAAGTTCATAGCAAAAATACTGTATTTTTTGCTGTGAGATTTTTAGTAATTTTAAGATTTATGGGTAATTTTTGAGCAATAGTTATAGTTATGCTTGCCAAAATGACTCTTGTCAAAATTTTACTTCAAGCTCAATTCTTCTTTTTAAACATGGTCACAAACTATCATTCCCACCTTTCAAAGAACAAATTGTTTGCTGAAAGCCACAACAAATCGCCGTTCCCCAATCCAGACTTCTTGAAAGACATTTCCTGCCTCTTTACACAATAGATCACACTCTAGTGCCAAAATCCTCTCATATCCCAAAAATAGGGGGGTTGCGAGAGTTTTGTGATCACAGAGATCAGGGTGTGACCAGACGTGTTGATGTAAACCAGACACTCCAGGAATCGCTCTACTTACTTCTTTAAATCGTTGTGGCTGTATATCAGATGAGCTGTGGAATCGTCTGTTAAATCACCGCATGACATGTTTTTATTATTTATTACGTTTAGCCATGTGTTTATATGTTGGATAAAGGGCAGATTACTTTATTATGTAGGTCTACATTCACTGGTCATGTCTGAAAAAAATGTGATGTGAACATATGAAATTAACACGATAAATTAATAGTACTTATTATTTATGGTTAAATACTCTAATCAAAACAAACCTACAGTTTGTTGCCATTGAGATTTTATTGTAATTCAGAGTGGCTAAACAACATTTTAACAATACAATTCAATTCTCTCACACACAAACCAGGCAGAGATCTTTACTGGTAAGATGATAACAATCTTTTTATAAGTCAGTAAACACTGCCCTTCATCATTGTTTATTTATGTCACTTTGTTTTTTTTATGTGTCTGTGTGTTGTTTTTTTCCCATCTTGTAGGATGTAGATCTTTCTGTGCTACATCTCATTCTCTTCTGTAATGCGAAAGATGTGAAACTTATGTGAGTGATCAAGCACAGTCTTTGTGTGGAGCAAAATGAATTACTTTCTTCTCAAAAAATGAGTTGTGCTACACCTTCATCTGACCTGAAATGTTTCCTGTGTGGTGATACACTGGTAGAATAAGAATAGCGTCTCAGCTGCTGCTGTGTGGCTCTGCCTGCCTGTCCTTTAGTTTTATTTCAAAGAAAGAGAGAAGAATTTCAATTTTTAAAGCTGCAATTCGTAACATTTGCCTCTATGCTGCTATCTCTGTTTGTGATATTGTAGGATACTTGTGGAGTTATTTTCTTAACATTGATGACACATTCTAAACAACTTGTGTAAAAACAAACAACAACTGTTTTACCATTACAGCATTCTCACAGGAAATGCAGTGACCAGATCTATTTTCTGTTTACAGATGTTACTTAACCACAAGTTAAACAATTTCTGTAAAATCTGACCAAACAGCTCAAATTATAAATCAATATTGTAAACATTTTGAACAATTGTTGGAACATTGCAACTTTGTAAACCATTTTTAATGTAATCCAAATCATGTTTTGTTTCATTGTTTCCTAAGTTCCTTTGGATTAAAGCTTATATTAAAAGTCTAAATGTAACTGCCAACCTAACATTGTAAATCGAGGTGAGGAGATTGAGTTCTACGCTGATCTGTCATGTATGTGCCCAGTAACTGATTTTTATTCATTTTTAACTTTAAAGATTGCAGTTTTAAAACCCAGACTGGTAGAAACTTGCAGCTCTTCTACATTAAACAAACAGCTCATCCAAAAATAAAAGCCTATCATCATCAACTCTTGACCCTAATGTTGTTCTAAACCCATATAAACTCCCAGGTAATAAATAATCATGGTTTTAGTGATGGCTTGTGATTCTTGCATGTCTGGTAACATGCCAGGTTTGCATACGTAAGACTGGAGTGATAAAGGAAGGGTTTCCAGCAAATAATTAGGTAGAAACATCTCAGGTCTCACATTTCTGTTTCTCACACCAGCTATCAAATTGCTTCAGAATTCTTGGAATATACACAGGAAGTGAGTGGACTACAAAGGGTATGTTGTCCTACTCGGCAATAGCAGAGCACTGTGTTCTGCTTGAACACTGTGTTAAAGATCTCCTCGTATGTATTTAATTTGAAGGTGTATACAATGACAGAATTTTCCTTCATGTGAGAACTGTTCCTTTAATTCCTGATTACTGTGCTGTATTAAACAACACCTCTAGCATTTAAGAAACTAGCATTGCAAATGATGAAAAATACAGATCATCAAACGTGGTTCCAAATGCAGTTTTTACTGATATATAAAAGCACAAAGCACTCTTTGTTCTGGTTTGACGATGAGGAATTCAGAGATATATTAAAATCCTTATAATCTGCTGATTAAATCTACCAAAAATGTCTGTTCCTTTTCACAATCCAAAATGATCCAAGAGATTAGATGAAATCTTCTGAAAGGAAATGCTTCAAGCTTGGAGGTGGAGGAGAACAGGTGGAGGCAGGCATGACAGGTGAATTAATCTTAGCTGAGAGCTTTTTGGGGCAAGGCTCAACCTGTGCCTGAGGAACTGAATTCAAGTGGCCAATTAAAATAAGGCATAATAAATGAACTAAGCAAAAATAAAAATCCAATGATCTTTTAAGAGAATTAAACTGAATGTACATTCACTACATTATTTCGACATATGCAGTATTCATCTAAAGTGTGGTGGATGATTGACAGATTGTTGCTAAACAGTTGCTAGGCTGTTTATTGTAATTTTTCAGATGTTGCTTGATGGTTGCTAGGGTGCTCTGGTGCTTGCTAAAGTTTACAGAGACCATCCCCAAACAAAAGAGCCATATGACATTTAGGGCTTTAAATATGGTTTGGGTCCCACTTATTTTGGGTCCCACTTATTTTGGGTCCCACTTTGGGTCCAAATATTAGGGTTTCTTTCTGTCGTTCTTCATAAAAGAAGATTAGAAAAGTGACCACACACCCGTTTAACAACATAACACCAGATATGATGTATGATTCAAGTCCTTAGGTGGAGGATGAGTCATGCACCAAAGGTTAATGGTTTGTTAACATGGTGTATAATTTAAGCATCCATGCTCATGACTGAACTTGCCTTCACCAGCACCACTAATACATACTTCATATTTACATGAATTCATTTAGCATACACATTTGAATCACAAATAAGAAAAGCAGGATGTATGCTTATATTTAAGAATCTGGGTTGTTTTCGAGATTTAATTACTGCAGGTTTGGTTGATAGTTGTATTTTACATGAATTCTTTAGACAAAGGAAACTGATCTTATAGTGCGCAGAGGACTGACATTGTGTTAAATGGACCTGTTCTGATTAGAGAAACTGTTTATGATTTATAGATGCAGATCCCATAATAAAATAGCAAATTTCAATTAAAAGGTTACATATCTGTCAGCACATACATGTCAGTAGTATAAATTCTTGTATACATGGTAGATATATCTTGGTGAGCATCAGTGTTGATGCACTCTTTGTATATTGCACAAAAGAGCAATAGAACCTCAAAGACAGAGTGTCCTAAAAACCAGTGGACACAAGAAACACACACAACACTTTCAGTCTTCCTCAGCCCTGAAGCCAGACTCTTCTTTATGCTGGGTGACATTTCTTGTATTCCACTTCAGTGGGTTTCCCTGGGCATTCACTGTTTGCTCTGTGCGTGTGAGACAGAAGATCTTTACCAAAGAGTGCATACTGGTTTAGTCCTCTCAGCTCTCCTTTCTGACTGAACTGCCAATAAGACAGAAAAATATTGTACAGGTCCTTTACAGAAAATTAGCATATTGTGATAAAGCTCATTATTTTCTGTAACGTACTGATAAACATTAGACTTTCATATATTTTAGATTCATTACACACAACTGAAGTAGTTCAAGCCTTTTTATTGTTTTAATATTG
>JBAJNP010010420.1:0-16453 GCA_036877545.1 Yasuhikotakia modesta
ATGGTCTTCAACTTTCCTGTTCATTGGTGTATACCACACTATCCTAGCTGGCATCTACATCTTTGAACAATAACCTGCACATTAAAGACTCAAACTTTGCAAGTCACATTCATCATGCAAATAAGGTGTCGGGTTGAAACAAAGGAATTGTTCCTTCTCAGCCTGCACACCTTAAGATTGGATAACCAAAGGCCGTGGGTCGGGCACCCCACAGGTTAAGAACGGCTGTTATCCAGATATTCGGGGCCCAAAGAAGTCGCACTTGGCCCAGGAGTAGCCCTCTTGGCCCTCGCCGGGAAGTCGCACTTGGCCCTCGCCGGGAGATGGCAACCGCACTCACTGCAAAGGATTCTACCAACTCAGAGTCTGCAACTTTCTCCGTGTTGCAACTCTTTGGGACAACTTTCCGGCAATTGCATTCAATGACCCTCTGCGATCTTCGCTAACACTCCGCCAACCGGACTGCCTAGCGGACTAGTCATCCTCAACAGACCTTTTAACTATCCTTCCTGAAGTAGCACTGTACATCAGTAAGAAGTTTATTTTCTAGTGGCCATAGGAAATAACATTTCTTAGAATTAAGGTACAATTAGGAATGTTTCGCTGGACTAATACATTAATTAATTGCTATTATTAGTTCTGCTTGATCAGATAGAACATCTGTGTATGTACATACTACGTAATTCGTGTAATTGATTACAGTTAATTATACTTATTATTCCCTTTGAGCTAGAGCTTAAATTCCCTCGTTTCAGCGGAAGATAGTGTTTTAAACAACGCTTTCTAAACCGGCTGACACACTACACCCTCATTAAATAATTATTATAACAAATATGCAATATTGATTGCAAATTTAACATTGGATATGCAAAATTGATTTCTAGTATTTAATTATAATATTAAAATGCAATATTTCAAAAAAGTAACAATCATTTTAACTGATTTTAAGAAAGATTGATTTCTTAAACCTGCTCTCAGACAGCACTCAAAATCCAGCAGCATCTAAGCAACAAAGTGAACATGGACTTGTGTACATAATGCATTTTCCCGAAACTGTTTCAGATTACTAAATATATTATTCATTCATTTTGCACCCTCTGGCCAAGCCACTTTCTCACTGAGAAATCAGTAACTGGTGTAGCAATTTTTCTTTTTTTATTGTGGGTAGTAATAGCCTAATGATCAGAGTCAGACTTGTAACCCGAAGGTCATGGGTTCGAGTCTCAGGTCCAGCAGGGTTTGTAGGTGGGGGGAGTGAAAGACCAGCCCTCATTCAGTCTAAGGTGAGACCCTTGGGCAGAGCACAGAACCCCCATCTGCTCCCCAGGTGCCACAGCAAAAAAGGCTGCCCACTGCTCTGGGTGTGTTCACAGTGTGTGTGTGTTTTACGTGCAGCCCTGCCCCGAAAAAACAAGGGTGCGAGTTTGTGAGTGATGATACCTATATTCATAGCGATCAGGTGGGAGTGTAATGCTCATATCCATGGTGTTAGATCCCCTGCCCGCCCTTACAGACAGCGCCAACGTACTGCGGTTAAACGCAAACCGCTACGCGAAAATAAATCAAGGGTCGTATCAAAACTTCAAAACAAAAGTCGCCGCTGTTACTTACATAATATAACAACATAACTAACATAATATACGAAGTTAGAATCTTCTTTATCATACATTGATTTCAATCTATATCAGAACGAAGTACATTTGTATTATTTTTAATTGTTCGCAAATAAATACTACTATTGATGTGTCTTAGAACTTATGAAATGTTTCTTTCTGACAGAACAAAAACGTACTTTAAATGTATAAAAGACAATTAAAAAGCCACAGTATTGATCGACCACAAAAAACAAATACAATTTTTTGGTCAAACAGCAAATGCGACTTGTTATGAAGATGGCAGCAATATGCTAAACGTTTTTGGAAATAATATTGAGCATTTACATAAAATATTTTCATAATACACTTATATTTTTTATTTTAACTTTGACTCGTGTCAAAGTTAAAATCTCAATAATTTACAAACATTAGGTATAATAAATTGTGTTATCCGCTCTTAGTTTGATTTTGGGCTTCGTAGTATTAGACATTAGCCGACGCTTTTCTATGCAGACATTTCTATGCAGATTTATGTAGATTTAGAACAAGATTAAGATCAGGAATCAAATTAGGGTTTAACCTCAGTTAAACGTGACACAGCGAGAACAGCGCCCAGACCTTTCTTTTATCGGGTCTGGTGGCCCCCGGTGGTTCCGCCTGAGAACGGAAGCTGTCATGACACATCTGAGCTAAAACAGCGGCTCGAGCTGGGAGTGAGTGACAGGCGCGTTACGTGAGCGGCTCTCGAGGTCGCAGTGAGGCCAACACTGCAGTGTTTTTCCGTTCGCAACGCCTCGTTTCGTGTCAGCCTGTGGGTGCTGAGTCGTGGAATGAGCCGGTCCGCCGAGGAGAACGGGGATTGAGGTCGACTGCAGCTGAGTTTGTCGGTTATATTCGGGCGCGTGCGTGAAGGTAGGCGGCTAAACGAGCGCCCGCTAACTCAAGTCAGAAAATCATGAAAATGAGTTTAAATGCGTTTTTTGGGTCATTCGGGTTTGTGTTTACTTAAGACATCGTTTAAGTTGTACAGTTTAAATGTACTATTGGTGACTAGTATCTTTATTAGAAGGTCGTTTCAATAGATTTGGTGACTTCAACGTTCTTAGCATATTAGCACTCATCTGACTCATTTAATTTCACCATCCCAAAGGCTGAAGGATGAAAACTCATTTTAACAGCCTTCGTGAACTTTCGATATATAACCCATGGTGGTATTAAACGTAGGTTTTCAATATATATGTACATTCTCTCTAGAGGAGAAATCTAATACAATTCTATAAACATTTTCCTCTCTGAAGAAACTAGGCTAGTGTAAATACAGTTTACTGTCCAGTGTTTTTAAGTTTATACCCGCTTAAACAGTTTTACAAGCTTATTGATTATGCAATTTAATTGTGAGAATATCTAGTGACCGTCACTAGACTAAAACAGACCAGATGGGTTTTGCCGATTAAACGCACTCAGAAAGCACTTTTTTCCTCCTGACGCCAATGATTAGCAAAGCACTTTTCAGTTCTCCTTGCTGAGGTTACTTTGAAATTAAGTCTGAGTGAGGCTTTCTTTTTCATACAGAATGACTCTTGGGTTTCCGTGCTGCTTGTTGCACCTGTGCAGATAAATGTTTATAGCAAAACTGTTAAATGTTTAAGTAAAAGTTCTTTGAGATTATGAATTAGTCAAGCTTCTTATTTTTTTCTGCTGTAAAGCAGAAAAGACTTGTAAGGCCTGTATCTCTTGTCTGTTCAGAACAGCTTTAGTCTGACAGTCACTGATTATATTGTTATATTTGTTAAAACATGTGTTATAACAAAAATTGCTTGATTTTGTCAAGGACATCTGTTAAGTCAGCAGGCCCTGCTAACAGATAATAGGGTCTTCAGCGTTTCAGCTGATCTGTTAACTTCTTCCCTGGTCTTTTAATGAATGGCAGTGGTTTTAGTAAGATGTACTGTTGGTGATCTGGCAGTTTGTCACATCCACACAGACGGCATGTTGCGGTTGCCTTAACACTCATCTATATAAACGGAAGTGTAACCACATTTCTAGATATGATGCTGAGGGTTAAGTTATGAGAAGAAGAGGCTGGACAAAAACAGTTTAGTTGTTTCTCATCCTGACTCATCAAGTCTTTGTTGGACTTCTGAAGTTAAAACCTAAAAAGGGTAGAAATCAACTTTTTTGGGGGAAGGGAGGGGTTTGGGGTTCGTTTCTCAGACTTCTTCATTTCTAGTTGTCCCTATTGCCAAAGATGTGAGGTTTACACAGTTCGTTTTTGGTCAGCTTACATTAAAGAAACATCTTGGTGGTATTTTACTTGGAATTGTATTAGGCTAGGGTGGCTTGGTGGTTTTCTTTAAACATTTTTAGTGAAGCCCAGCTAAAAATCAAAGACGGTGATCCGTTTTCAGTATTAGTGTAAAAAAAATTACATTTTATAGTTGATTGCTTAGTTGATTCAGGTTTATTTGGTGTAAGCTGTGGTGCGGTTGGAGTTAATATTAGTATGGTGATTTAGAAAATTGTCACATTCTCATTGGAGACTGACTTGTTTATTTCAGACTTTTAAATTTTGCTTCTGCTGGTGTCCCACAGAAGCTGTGTTGTTGAATATGGCTTTAGTCAATAAGATTATATGAGAACTGTTAAAAGATGCACAGGCAATGATGTCTGTGGTACAGCGAGTCTATTTCCTGTATGGGTAACAACTTTTAGGAGCATCAAAGGGTTTCAAAAGGTAGCTAAGTAGATTTCAGTAACCACATTGAATGCTTTTGAAAGTTCTTCGTTGTTTATAACTGTAGATAAATGGCAGGCGCCTGTGACATGCTGTTTGTTTCTCAAATACCTTATTTTTACCCAGTAAAATAGAGCGAGAATAGCTATGTATTGTTAATTATCTATCTCATTTAAAAAAAATTGAGTTTCAATGAATCTGCTTCCCACTTGATCCTGAAGATAAATGCTCCACTTTCACTCTTTACTGCTCAAAGTCTGGTACTCTAGTGTATAATTGTTGCATTGTGTGCTGTCAGAACTTTTGAAAGTTTAGCAGCTTCTTTCAAATAAGAGCTATTTGCTTCTCCAATACACTTGCTGTAATTGCTGTAATGTGAAAGTTTGGTTCAAATTGAAAATCAACAGATGGTATTTTTCTCTTCCTCAAAATATAATTTCTTCTGAATTTATTTGACTTGTTGCATGCATAAGGCCAAGTTTACTTACAGTTCAGCGTTTTGCACCACCTGCCCAACACACACACACCCTCCATGGAGTTCAGTCTCTCTCTAGCCTACAGCTTCAAAAGACTTCAGCAGCTGTGTTGTTCTGCAGATTATCCAGCCTGCCTTTAAAGTAGTCCAGGGAAGTTTCAGCTGTGTTCATGTTGCGTCCAGGAAACAGCCTCTCCTCTCCAACTTTACATGGAAAGACGAATCCGTGGGGTGAATTAGGTAATGATGTCATGCTTGAAAGGGACAGATAGGCGTGTTTGGTTTGTTTTTACGTGCGGGTGTATGTTTTAGATAAACAGGAAGGTTGCTGTAGTTGACTTTACATGCATGAATTTGCTTGTCTCTAAACCTAATTTGAATTGATTTGTTTTGTGGGAGACAGAAGATGTGATTATTTACTGTACTCCCATTGTGTCTGCATATTTTAAATGTTTGTTTCTTTTTCCCCAAGCACACTTGTGGCTGGTAGTCGGTAGTCTGCTAAAATATTCCTAGTCGCGTCTAAGTCGTAGTCCTACATTACCTTTGGTCATTTTCCCTCTCTGTGGCCTCATCTTGGCATCGTTGCCTTTTCAACGCTGCTTTTACCATTAAAGGAAGAAAATTCTCTGCTCCTCTTCTGGTTTCGCAGGATTGGTTGACGTGCAGAGAAAAGCATTTGAACAATGACACTTACAAACATCTCCAAACAACACTGGATGAGATTAGCGTTCTTTGGTTGCACACAGTCTGGCCAGTGTTTGTGTGTGTGGCAGCAGATGTTTAAGATGTGAAAGTCAGTGAATCAGTTTCCATGTGATGGTGATTTACACTTAAAAGATTAGCTGACATGAATAATTTGTTTCCACAGATCCAAGTTGCTTTTGTGAAGAATGGCATAATAATGTTCTACTAAGGACGGCTGGACTAAGTGATTGAAAAACTGCTTTTTAAATGTAAAACCATTCGGAGTCGGACCACAACTTGTTTGTTTGCTTTGAAAGCCGGCTGTGGTTAACTATTCAACTCCAAATTGTTCACACGTTGTAATGGGAATGCATGTATAATTAAATAACATTTAATAACATTCCACAAGATGGCATGTTCCTTTCACTAGTACACAGTGTGGCGGGGCACTGCCAAGGTCATGTTTTTATTTAAAAAATGAAAACGTGTCTGCCAAATGCGGAAATATAACAGTAGGGGTGTGAATCTGCATTGGCCCGGTGATATGATGTATTAATATCTGGATTATAATACACAAAATTGTGATGTATTTTAGTGTATTATATATATATTTATACATTTATAAAAAAAAAAACTTTAAAAAAAAACTATTTTTTATATTGGACCTCAGTTTTTCAGAACAATTGTATATTTAGAGTTTGGTTGAGTAGAAGCATGTGTAGAAGAAATGTGGGCTTCTCTTCAGAAATTCTTCTAGAAACATTCATTTGAAAATGTAAATTAGGATTAGGCAGGATGTTCAAACAGTATTGTAAGGCAAAATGTTGTAGCACTTTGGTTGCTACAACAAATGTTTTGGAAGCACTTTTCCCCTTTTGCTGCATTGAGATTAGTGTGGGTAATAGGGGTTAAATCCATATAGACCCACAGGCCCAGCAGACCTCAGTCCTGGCTCCAGACCATACGTTTCCATCCAAAACCCACAGCTGCTTTGTGTTTAAGAGGTCATGCTTGTGCTATCTCCCACCCCTGGGCTATGATCCAGGACACTCTTTACCGCATACACAGACCATCATGTATTTGTGTGTAGACCTAATTGCACTCTTCTTATCTTGTTTCAGAGCACAGAGGAGTCTGGTGAGGAGGCCCTGCCATGCGTGAATATAAGCTTGTGGTTCTCGGCTCTGGTGGTGTGGGCAAGTCAGCCCTGGTGAGTGTCTTCCTCCTCAGAACAAGTAGATTTCAGACCTTGGAATGTGATCCACACGAATGATTAGCTAACGACTACATCACAGATTACTATAGTTTGCTCTGAATGGGTGGTTGTCTTTCGTCAATCTGTTTTATGGCTGTAACAGCTTAGTCGCAGTGTGACAGCAAGGCTAAATTTTAGGCTAAAACAATCTCTTGCAGACGGTCCAGTTTGTCCAGGGAATATTTGTGGAGAAATATGACCCCACAATAGAAGACTCCTACAGAAAGGTAGCTGTTCTTCTCAGTAGCTTGCTTAATACATCAGCTGTTGGCGGAGGCTTCTTGTCTTTTGTCTTTTAATTTCCTGTCCTTCTTCCCATACAGCAAGTGGAAGTGGACGGTCAACAGTGCATGCTGGAGATCCTGGACACAGCAGGAACAGTAAGTGCTGTCCACTTCCCTGTCACTTCCACATCTCTGTCTCTCAGAGCTCAGTCAACAACAGCCGGCAGCTAGATGTCAGGACAAACAACTCGCACCCTTATCCTTTTTGTTTGTGTTCTTAGTTTAGAGTTGAGATCATGAGAGATTTTTATTTTTCCAAAACCACTGCAACAATGTGACTTAACAATGTAGTCCTCATATTTTTTTTTAGTATAAAGCGATTCCATTGAATGAGCTACATGTCAAGTTAAGCTGACAAACTTCATGGTGGGAATAGGGGTGTGCGATATATACCATGTGCGATAATATTGTGATTGCTGGTTTAACGATATGTGAAATCAAAATATCGAGTATGTGACTCATTTTCAGAAGCCAATCAAAACGCTGCATTAAGTGATGCGCGTTCACTGCGTGCTGTAGTATACACACGCGCATTCAGAGCATGGGTTAGACTAAAGACAACACAACATACTTTACCCGAACCATTTAGAGTCTGCAGACTGAGCGCGGCTCTTTTATGCAACGTACACGCAATGTACTCTGATGAAAAAAACAGCTAATTCGTGTTAGGGCTGTTACTTTAGAGAAAAATCTGATTCGAACGGATACGTTCCCAAAAAACACCATAACTGAGATTTAATCACACATTTATTAAACAAATATCTGACAGTCTGTTAATCTGCGTGTTGGCTAACAAGCACAACAATAAAATGGCATGAATTGTAGATCTCTTAACGTGCTTCACAAAGCACACGCCTAGGTATTTACGTGTCAACATTTCGATTTAAAAACGTGACAAAAGGAGACAAAAACATGAACATCTTTAACGCTTTACCATCTATGCTGTAAAACCCCAAATAATTGTCCGCTCAGGCTGTTGTATGTGTTAGGTTTCGTTTTTAAAACGGGGTGAACTGTTGAACTTATTCGCTTGATTTTGGCATTTCTACGACATGTTTAGAGCGGCTGCTACTGGACGAGATGGCAAACAATGACATTTACAATGACATATCGCACACCCCTAGGTGGAAATGTTTACACTAATTAATAGTTATAATTTGAATTATAAGTTTAATATAAATGTTTTGTATAGTTAAACCTGTTGCCGCTGTTTCATGAAAGCCATGAAGTCACGTTCTGTATAAAACAAAAATCTACCCAACCTAATATCTATCCAAATTTGTGTGACTGTTCATGGAAGACAAAATGATGTTGGTTATAATGTCCAAGCACTTCCCAACCACATAAAACATGTGAATTATTAATTGCAAATTTTGTAGATAGAATATTGTTTTTAATGGTCGCCACCCCTGTTTTGCCGGTGCCGTATTTTCTCAAGCCTTATTAGTTTAACCATCCACAACTTTGTATTAAAGACACAAATGGCTTGTTTTTTTAGGAGCAGTTTACAGCCATGAGGGATCTGTACATGAAGAATGGTCAGGGCTTTGCTCTCGTGTACTCCATCACAGCACAATCTACATTCAACGACCTGCAGGACTTACGAGAGCAGATCCTACGAGTAAAGGACACAGAAGATGTAAGTGTGGGAGAAACCCAGCGGACACTGGTGTATGGGTGCAAGTACAAACAAGCACTTAACTGGCTTAGTTCAACAAGTGGCTGCCTTACTAAAGTCATTTTCTTTCATCACAAGCCAAATGTAACTAAGTCACACACGCATATGCTGTTTCAAATGCCATTATCTCTCTCAATAACATCAAATCAAGCATTTGGTCCCTGAATACATCCTTTGATATTTGTTTTATTATTGTTTTTCTTTGTTTATCTTTATTTTGGTGTAACATACAGACAACAGCGGTCTATGGACTACTGATCCCTCCGTTCCTAACACAACCCAAGCATTTGCGCTGTTTCTGAAATGACCAACAAATAGATTTGAAACTGTTGCCTTGTAGCATTCATTGTGGACAACATCAAGTTGCAGTATAGACACCATGTCAGAATATTCTGGCATTAAACTTCATTCCTGGTTTGGCTCCTCTGTAGTGACCTGTACTGAAATGCTTGCCCCCACCATTAACTCTTCCTGGTTTGTTTAGATTTTAAACATTTTCCATTTGGCCAGTCCAAACATGGTAGGCTCCCTTTGCTAGTAAAGTGGTCCAGTGAGAGGGGCTCTGTGTGTTCTCTGCAAGGAAAAAGAAACGCTATTGGGATGTGCGAAAGTGTAGGTTTTGAACTTAACTAGTGGGTAGGTTGCCTATAACAGCTATTATCTGTGTTATAAATTATTCATTCCACTTTGATTTATTTCCATTCACATGCATGTTGTCAGGCTATTCCACAGGGCAATAGGTACAAAACCTTAACTGGGAAGCTATTATCCAGATCCAATTCACACATCAGATTCTGAGTCCAGGTCAGGCATCACCAGGCTATTGGTAGAGCAGCAGTCATTAAGAACATGTCAGTCATGATTATGTGTGTGGATGGGGCAGGAGTCACAGCTGCATCTTCACATCAGCAGTTCTTAACTCTGATGTGTAACTTAACTTGTTAGTTCATGTTAAGTGTGCATCTAGGTATGACCTCGTCATATTTAAATAGCAGTTCTATTGTTTGCCGTTTTACTTCCTCAGCGCTCCGTCCCAATCCTGCCAAAATTCAAATAGAATTTTACGTAAAAGAAACGTAGTTCCCTTTCAAACTTAAATTTATGGTGCCTTACACAGTCGCCTGTCAGCAAGTCTTCTGGGTGGGAGTTTATATATACGTTTTTACTATTTACATTAGTTGGCACACTTTACATTAATTCCATGGCTCACTAGCCCCACTTAGTGGGGAATAACGGTCATTTTCTGTGTGTGCTAAGATGTATTTTCTCCTGGCTGCATCATGCACACATACAGTGCCCCCCCACTTCCTTACACAACATTTTATCCTGTTAGTACCATATCAATAATACCAGTTTTCATCATTCTTAATTCTATAAAGCTTTATTTGGTATTCATTGCTTTAATAAAACTACCCAGTTGTTTTGTTTATTTACGGTATCTTTGTCTTTCTCTATAGGTGCCAATGATTTTAGTGGGTAATAAGTGTGATCTGGAGGACGAGAGGGTCGTGGGCAAGGAACAGGGTCAGAATCTGGCCAGACAGTGGAACAGTTGTGCCTTTCTAGAATCCTCTGCCAAAATGAAGATCAACGTCCTTGATGTGAGCACATAAGTGGACGGTTATTGTACAGTAGTCCTGTATTATCTTTATTTCAACCTTGTCTTTCTCTTTCACAGATCTTCTATGACTTGGTCAGACAGATTAACAGGAAAACACCAGTGGAAAAGAAGAAAGCGAAAAAAAAATCCAACTGTGTCCTCCTGTAGAGCCCCGTCCCAGCAGGACGGCTGTGAGCCAGGTCTGTCAATCATATCAAAATGTTTATTTGACTAATAATAGTGGTTTTTAGATGCGCAATCTGATATCCGTTCAGGAAACCTCATTATGCTTTAAAGCTGCAATTTTTTGCAAAAACAAAAAAGATTATTGGGCATGTATATAACAGGTCAGTGTTTAAAACTGTTTCCTTCCCTTTATCTTAACGAGATGTTTATAACAATGAGCTGTCAGCTCTGATTTCCCGGGAAATGTTAGTTTGACTTGTGGTTACATCATGTCTGTAAACAGAACAAAAATTTGGTTACAAAATCTGGTTACAAAATTCAAATTGTGCGCATGTGGGTGCGTGTAAGTGGATCTTTTTTGAGCTTGAATTTAAACTTGTCCACATTAGAGACATAACCGTCATTCGTGTTTAGAAAATTAAACAGTCTTACTGCCCTATCTCTCACTGCCCTGTCTCTCACTCAGGGATTGCACTTGTTCAATGTTTTATGACTGTAACTATTTACGTATTTGTTTGACCATAAATTCTGGAGTTTTCAAGCAGCATTTTTGTCATGCATTGAGATGCTCCTGTCTTTTACGTCTGTTGATTTGCTGAGTTTAGAAAATGTGTAGGAAGAACGAAAGTATAGAATTTTATTATAGAATTACTGTAGTAATAAAAGTGATGTGTAATAAGAAAGCTGAATTGCCTCCCAGTCTGTATAGTTTTTGTTCTGTTTGTTCTGTTGTAAAGTCATATCCTCACATGAAGGTAGATTTAAACTAAAACAAGAGATAAGCATAGAATTTTTCTTGCAGTTGTAATATTCTGTCAGTTTCAGTTTGTGTGCCTGTATTGATGTGTGTTTCCATTGCAGAATTCTGTTATGAAGAACGGTTCCCTGTTTGGATCATGCCAGCATTCCCATCCTCAGTGAATCAACGGAGCAGCTGACTGACTCAAAGCAGCACCAGACCTACTGAGCAAAACTTCATTTCTCATTTACAGTGACAGAACTATCTGAAAAGCAACTTCGTTTCTTATAGCCAACTTCATTAGAACTGAGGACAATGCAACGCACTGTCCATGATCTTCTGGTGAAGAAATTCAGTCTCCAAAACAATAACATGAAAATTAGCCACAATAAATAGCCGCTATCATCAAATGATTTCCATGACCTAGGACTCCTGTCAATGTCAAAAGTAACTTATACACCGAAAACCTCATGGCAATATATGAAGTCCTTCAACTTCCTATGACAACCTTGATGTTCAGAAACTTCTTGTCCTGCGCAAGAAAATCACTTTCACCGCAAATGTGTTTTAAACGCATTTAAAACTCTTGAACTCAGTGCTTTTTAGTGGTCTCATGACCTGTTAAAAAAGCAGGGAGAGAGTCAACAGTATTCATTTTTGCAATACCGCTTGTTCAAAGACACGGAGGACTACAGCGTACAATATCCTGCTCTCAGCATGGCCATCTTTCGTTGTAGATGTTGTAAATGATATCATATTTAGTTATTGCATTTCCAAAGGTATCTCTCCATGCTTGATACAATGTGTAAATGTTTATAGACAACTAAACTGTATATAAATGTTTCGCTGATACTTACGGATGTGTACATCAGAAAGTACTGCCCCCTTCCCCAATGTGACTTTATTTTGTATATAGTCACTTGGTTTTCCTAGCTCATATTCTAGTGCTATTTTGTTTCATAAAGACAATGGGCCTTTTATAATGTTAACAGGAGGGGACAGGATGACAGAATTCTGTCTTTTGAGGTTGCAATATATTGTACTAAACCAACTTTTTCTCCTGCTTTTTCTGTCAAAAGGTGTTCTGGCTTTTAATATTATTAAATTTTAGTACATTTTCAGTAATTCTGCAAGTTTGTATTTTGTTAATTTGTCTGCCACAAGGTCTTTCTCATTACCTTACCAAAAATATTATTTTTGCTCTTTCCTTGCATTGATCCAAAATCAGTTTTTAATTCCAACGAAAACATTACAATCATGGAGTGAATGAATTTGGCTATTGGCATATTCTGACCCTACACAAGGTCTGATGTTGAACATGGTCGTTAATCTTGTCAAAAAATGTGTAAAACTATGGTAAGCCAATAAATAAATCTATTTATCTAGAAACACTGTTTTCTTACAACTCCATGTGGAACACCTGTGGAACACAATTATAACATGCCATTTGAGAGCTGCTGTTCCCAAGATTGAAGATTCAAAGTTAGTGGAGTGCCCCGGAAAGTTATAGACAGAATCGCATATTATACAGGACTACATAAAGTGCACATACGCATAGCGCAAGACTAACAGTTCTACAGAGCAAGACACAATAATGGGAGCTGAGCAAATGTGCAAAAGTTTGTTGTTAGCCCATTCACAGTGTGATGGCTAAGCAGTCTGTCATTCCAAAAACACTGTCTAGCTTTAGCTAAAAATTTAAAGAAAAAAGTAATCTGGCCGTATAAAGTGTCAGTAAATTAGGACAATTTTTGTCTGTTAAATATAGCAGCTTAATGGATGCCTAATGAAAATATAGGGGCTGCATTGTTTCATAATTACAAAGCAATAATTTGGGGGACTCCAGCTTCAATGTTTTTCCAAACAGCTTATATAAACCTTTTCTACTCAACATGCATCATCATTGCAATTTCTCTGACAATATAGGTTTGGTGTCTGCAATTATAAACCATTTCAGTTATTAAAAAGTTTGCTGTATGTAAAAGCTTAATGTAAATGATAGATTTTGGTTTTTTTTATCTAAGGTTGTGCAATTTCATCAATTCCATTATGACTTACATCCACTGTTTGATTTTGCACACTTATTTCCTTGAGTTTTAACCCCAGAATGTCTGATAAGTGTATAAAAGGTAAAATTATAAGAGGGAGCAAAGCAGGACACAAATGAAGTAAAAAGTTTGATATTTTTTCAAAAGATACAGTGAAAACCAAATTTCACATGGACAAAACCAGACTGGACAAGAAATCCTTGGGTTTAAACAAAGATGGCTACAATCAGGAGCAGTTGTGACCTTGCGGCCTACTGGTTAGTGAATCAAGCTTGTAATCAAAAGGTTAGTGGTTCAATTCCAGTGCTGGCTGGTAGCAACTGAAGTGCCCTTTAGCTTAACCTCCGATTGCTTTTAGGTGCTGCAGTGATAGCTGCCCACTGCTCCAGGTGTGTGTGTTCATGACTTGCAGTGTGTGTTCACTCCCCAGCAGTGATGGGTTAAATGTAAAGGTCACATTTTGGGTATGGGTCCCATATCTGACAATAAACATTCACAAGTAACTTTCACTTTCAGTCAGGGAGAGCTGTGGACATGGTCCTTATTTTAATGCTATAAATAGATTTGTGTCCACAAAAAACATAGAATATTCCCAGCTAGCAGATCTAGAGAGATGGAACTGGGTGATGGAGGAGGGTATTTGTTTGAAAGTTCGTTTGAAACTAATTGTCAGACACCATACTCTTACCTAACACTGCAGATAATAAAGTTAATGTGAATGAGATCACATGAGTATAAATATAATGTAAGAAAAGCATGTCTGTTTAATATACATTTTTGTTGTAAATCAATCATATATATGATCAATGATATAAATGTCAAAACATGCATAATCCAATCCACAGAATTTAGACACAATACAAATTAAATGAATTGGTTGTATTTTAAGGCATTTAGAATGCTTTCAAAATATGTTTTATACAAATACACACTATAGGTTACAAAAAATATATTAGACCAAAGATACATGTGTACAGGTTTTTACCCTTTTTTGCTGGCAGTGGAGCCAAACATACCAAGATCTAAATACATTGTAAAAGTAGCACAAACAGTGTGTCATATCCACATCAAAATACTTCAACATCTCAAGCAGTTGTTAGTCTACTGCACATTGTGTTAGAGTTGGTAGTGGCTTTGTATTGTACTGAATTCTGATGTGGGTTAGATTTACAAAAGCAGTTAGGAGACTTCATACTATCAGTTCAATAAACAGTTAGACAGTTCGGACTTTATAAAGCTTTATAAATTTATAAAGTTTTATATTTCTAAAATTATTATAAAAGGCATTAATAATAATAATAACAACAATAAAACCGGTAAGGGAAGAAATTTATAATTCAGCAGCACAGACTGCCTAAGATTAATGATTTTATACACAATGTATATACACAACACTACACATCACACAGTGATGTGTAGCCCTACCAACAGAACCCTACCAACAGAACAGAGAATGGTTATTGGGTAGGGGATAAAACATGATATATACAGGGGAAGAAAATACAGATTGGGAGGTTTATTCTCAAACAGAAGCTTCTAAAATAATATGTACTATCACTGCAACCAACACAACATTATCATCCAGCTTGTGGTGGAGCTCATCATCACAAATTACCTTGTGAGATGGGTCTGTCCATGATGCATTAATACTGAGGAAAAGTGTTCTGTACAGAGAGCTTCAAACCAACACACACTGTAAAACAAGATTGTATGCACTTAAATGGAGTTCTAAAGAGGCACTTTGTGATTGGAGCTTTGCTTCATGCACTTTGATACTGCAACACCGCAATAAACTATTACTTCGTTGTTCTTACATTGGCGAGCCAGCCAGGAGATAAATAGAACTCTACGTCTCATCGTTCTTTTATTTCTTACATTGGCGAGCCACCCAGCGACGGATTTCTGAAAATAACAAAGCGGGGAAAGGTAAGACAGACTTTTATGCTGTTTTTTGTTTTAGGGAATCCCCTCGTTTAAAAAAAAACCTAGAAAAGAAAATTGTTATTGAGATCAAGGTAATTTAGTGTGTGTATTGTTAGCAGGAGGAGTTCCTAGGCCTATTCTGTACAATTCTGTTTAAGATTCTAACGGAACTGAATCAGCCCGACGCAGTGTGGCAGGAGTTGTACTGGAATTGTTGTTTCTAAAGTAACTGAAGCAAAGTGCTTAAGTTTATAAGTTTCTAAAGTAATTGAAACTTGGTGTGAAGTTGAGTAATTCTGTTAAGATTCTAAAGTAATTGGATCGACCCGACCCAATGTGGTGACAGAATTAGAGGAACAGTTTCTAAAGTAATTAAAACTTGTTGTAGTGTAGAGAGCCCGACGGCTTTGTGAAGTTTAAAACAATAACCCGAAGCAGTGTGGTTTTGCTCGACGTACCGTAGCAGTGTTTTAAACTTGATATTTATTGTTTTGAGCCCGAAGTACCGTGGCTAGGTATTTTTAAAATATAACACAAGAAACCCGACGTAGTGTGGTGTTGTCCGACGTGCTGTGACAGTATTACATTTTAATATACTTGTGAGTGTTACTGTGAGACTTTCAGGATAGATCTGAAGTGTGGAGATTTATTCAGGTGTCCGACGAACAGGAACCGAATAACGAATATCTTAAAGTAACTAGATAACGTATAGTCAGTGTAACTGACTGTTGTAAGTTGTACATACCTACTGAATTAATAAAAAAACTCAGTAAGATTTGGGGTGAATGTATACAATAACTAAGTCTTAGACTTAGGATATTGTTTTGTTTGTTGATAAGTGATGTCTGATCCTTTATGATAAATGTGCTACATGTTTGAAATGAATGAAGTTTTGTGAGGGAAAGGGGGGGGCAACCTATCTGTTAGTTCTCTTTTCAGAAAAGCATTGAGGTGTTTATCTAAAAGGTGGAACCTGCAGGGGAGGCCAATCATCGAGTTGGTGTGATGCTTCTTTTGGGCCAAGAGAAACTACTGTAAGAAACTACAGTCTGCCTCTAAACAGATTCCACTCCAGAATAAAATAATGACATGCTCAACTCATTTTAAGGCTTATTTATCATAGAGACTTTTTGCAATCATAGAATTAACAGTAATCTCTCTCAGAGAGAGAGAGAGACTTCATGAATCAACTTTGATCAAAGGGATATGCAACTGTAATACACATTCAGGTAAACATTTGGTCAGATGA
>JBAJNP010010421.1:0-16452 GCA_036877545.1 Yasuhikotakia modesta
CACTGATAAAGAACATCAAAGATTAACTATAGATGACTTTTAGTCCTGTATGAGGTGGTGGTGGAGAAGCAGGGCAGGTCTGTCCACATTCATGTGTTGATGTCTGTATTAGTCTGGGTTTAGGGACGAGAGCAAAGACGAGAGCATGCTTTCATACTAACCTACTGCGTGCAAGTCTACAGCACCTGGAGAGCTAATCACAAATGCATTGAAAAGTCCCCTCACTGCAATTATTCAGCGAGCTACGCTGATACACAAGGAGGAGAGAAAGAGCGAGGGACCAGAGAGGAAAGGATTACCATGAAGGCCACACACACACAGATTTCTAAAATGGTAGCACTCTAAAAGTCCACAGTCATGACTAATTCAAAGCTCTCCCCTGCTATTGCTATCTGTAATCTGTTTTTCAACAACAGAGCAGGGAAGAGGGGAAATAGACAGGCACCCACACTGCAGGTCCGTTTCAAACCTTTGTGGGCTGCCTTGCTGTCTACTACCTACAGAGACAGCTGCCTATAAGAGCCATGGCAGCTTTACAACCAAAACTGACCCTTACAAGTGACTGAATTGAAATGAACTTCAGTCCAGTACTAACTAAGAGAAACCTCATGCATGTTCACAGATACATACACACACACACACACACACACAAAAGCAGATGTATGACCTGTGTGACATAAGTAGCAATCAGTGCTTGTTAATAGGAAGTGACATCATCTGCATGACCCATGGCATGTTTAGGTCACTGCAGTTCTTCCTATCTGACCAGCCAAACACAGGGCAGCCAGTGGAGCTGTAAGGAAAGGTTTCTGCGTATGTGTTGCGTCCCAAACACACTCTCACTCAAAACTGCGCACAGACAAGAAAATAACTGAAAATTGCTCAGAGAGAACTGGAAAAGATTGGAATGCAGGGAAGGCATTTGGCATTTGAAGACACTCGCTACAGTACTCGGCTTTACACAGCAACACTAAAACAATCAAAAGAAAGATGATGTGTGAGTGTGTTGTTGCAAGTGTGGGAGTGTCCACTGAACCTTTCCTTGCTTGTATTCTCCTGGGTTTGTTATGTTATGCAGGCAGCTCTTACAGCTGAGCTGGTTCTGTGCTTAACTAAGAAAATGTCAGAAGGGCTAGCGGATAGACACACTGACCTCCCTTCTTGTGCATTTTGCCACTTATTTGCTTTGAGTCATCACTGATTTTTGCCCCTCAAACCTCATCGAAGTGACCGTTAAAAAATCCACATTTTGGCAAACAAGACCTTTTTTCTGAGCTTGTCTGTTTTATACAAAAAAAATTGGTTCAAAAAATGTTCATGTTCAAAAAATAAAACATAACTACTAGAAAAAACTTAACCTAGAAAAACAAGTTGTTTTGCTTTATGATGTCACAGTTAGGACACGGCATACAGCCGAAATGTTTCTAACTTGCTTGTCCCCTCTTCCCCTCATCTGTACATCCCAGCATCTAACACAGATAGTCTGGTCTCATCAGCGGCTGAAAAGCCCACCGCCGGTGATATTTTAGCCCTCGGGAGACATAATACAAGGCAAAATCAAATCATTTGATTAAAGTTGAACTAGGAGTGCGGGACCCCTGCCTCTGTTAACGACTGAAGCCCCTCTATCAGGAAATCAGACGGTCAATCAGAATAATTTCTCTACTGTGATGATGACATCCTCAGCCTGACGAGACCCCCAACTGTGTGTGTGTGTGTGAAATCATCAGTGAATGGAGCAGTGAGAAGGCTTCCCTGTAAAAGTGGTATGCAAACACACTCTCTCAGCGCTGAATGTTGAAGAGGAATGATCAGGAGTCGGGTGTGTGTTTGTACAAACAGTGATTTGGAACCAGAGCAACTGAGGAAAACAAATGTGTGTGATCTGCAAATATATTCTGAGTTCCAGGGTGCAAATAGTGCAACAGGCCATGTATGGACACACACACACATACACTCAACCCCACACAGAGACAGAGCCATGCTTGAACAGTCCAGTAGATCTGAGAATGCTGTGTAGTAACAATATCAGTGCTCATTTAAGGGCATCTCACTATGCGGGCAGATGCACAAAGATACACAACCGCATCAGATTCTACTACATGAAGTTCAATTAGCTACCTGTGTCTGATGTAACTGTGGTGTAAAAGGGTCTGGTTCTTATATGTAGCATCCTTTAAACCTGATGTAAGTGTGCACAGAGCTCCAGATAATGACAAACAATCCTTCAGTCTCACCCTTTGTTTTCAAGTACACCAGGCTATTTTTCTCCAGAAATTACAGGAAATGCATTACAGGGAAAAAGGAAGAGTACACAACTAGAGCACCAGAGGGTGAGAGAGAAAGAGAGATGGAGAGAGACAAAAAAAGAGAGAGGGGAGAGGGAGAGAGAGGAAAGAAGTGTACTCCATATGACCACTTTAATGCACTAAGATGTTGTTGAGCAGGAATATTATTGATGTTTCTGTGGCAACAGGGGTTGAGGCTGAGGATTAAACCGCCAAAACTCTTGAGAAAGAAAACAAGAGAATGAGTGAAAATGAAACAACTAAAAGGACACCAGGGCTGAGAGGTGGATGGAAAGAGCAGGAGCAAGAGGAAGTGGGGTACCACATGTATGGAAAAAGAGGTGTGGACATAAGAGTGACCCCACAGCGGAGAAATGACAGGGTGCGAGTGTGTGCATGTGGGTCTCCTGCCTACAGATGTGGCTTTTAAAGCTTCCTGACAATTCCAGGCCACCTTTCTTTCTCTTTGCCCCCATCCATCAAATTTGCCAGGAAAATGATCATCTGTTCAGGATTATCTTGGCTCAGGCCATCTATCGAATTACAATAACCTTACTTTTATCCATCTGCAGTTGTGTCCTAATTCATTTGCATAATTGTGTAGTATTACTGTGAAGTCTATGCATGTTATGTTACTGTGTATGTTACAGTATTATAAATTTGGATATATAAAGATATAAATGATTATATATATACAGTTAATATGATTTTTTAAATGTGAAAAATACCACTATAATTTCCAAAATCCATTTTCAGAATAGCTAAAATAGGATGCTAAATAGTCTTCCTTCTTTATATAGGTTTGCCAAAAGCTTTTGTTTTGTTTTGACAGAGGCATTTAAAGCTCAAACAGAACATTCACTGCCCTGTATTTTTGCTCATTTGGTCATTGTTGCAAACAAGTCATTTATTTGTTTGATAAATTACATTACAATTATAAAACCTAATTATATACTCCAAAGATAATTTTGAAACACTCTCTCCACATAAACGCCGGCTTGTCACATTACCTAAACTACAATTTACCTCACACTTTAACTTAAAAAAACATTTCCTATTAAAACTTACATTACAAAGGCGCAGAGAGCAACAAGGCAGAAGCTCTGGGTATTTTGGCTAAACAAATAGCACCATTCATTACCCAGATTAATACTTACTCCGACTTCCAATTAAAATAATTTACTCACATTGCCACAAAATTCACAAGGGGAGGAAAAACAAAACAGCAGCAGGAGGCTGATGTGAGTTTGTGTGTGTGTGTGTGTGTGTGTGTGTGTGTGTGTGTGTGTGTCTGTGTGTGTGGCTTGGAGAGAAAGTGACTACAGGGTTTATTCCTAAATGGAATCTTAAAGGCTGATATGAGTAAGGCTGATTCTATTTAAGGCTGCATGGATATACACAAACAAACATAAGCATGCACACACACGCACACAAACACACACACACACACACACAAAGTAATCCAACCTAACAAGCATGCAAAAAAACAGTTTGACGCAAAAAATGCAGTTTGATTGTAATGGTAACAGCCCCTCTTGCATATCATTTGGTCCAGTTCATTCTAGCTATAGTGGAATAATGTAATCCATTCACTTCAATCACTCATTTCTCTCTCCTCCATTTGATATAAAAAATATCAACATGCTTCACTTCAAAAACCTCACAATCCTCCATCTGACTACAAACAGCAGAGGTACTCAATTTTAGGGTTGACTAAATAATTAGGCAACTGTAAAATAAAGCACGATTAAGCAAGTGTCTTGGAAAAATGTTCATATAATCACACTATTCATATTCATATAAAAAAACTATTTTTGAATCCAAAACATGTTCATGCTGGTCCAAGGGGTTCTGTCCTGACATCATGTCTACTAGACAATAGTTAGATCACAGGAAAACATCTTTGTAAATAAAAAACTGAACCAGGAAAAGAGCTGCACTTTCTCAGCCTGGAGTATTTTGGGAGTTCATTTTTCATTTGACTAAAATGTTGCAGCTGCTCCCATCTACAGGTAAAATATGGAACTGCATGAACTCATTTTGGTATGACGAAATAGGAGTTTTTCTAGTTTAAAGAAGAGATATGTTAAGATATCTATATAAGAACTTGCATGAAAGCATCAACCTGAAAGCTTTAACACTATGTACAACATTTGTGACAGTATGAAATAACTGAAGAAAAAACGAATACAAACAATACTTACACTACAAATTTAAATATAAAAGTGGGTATATTTAGTTTATAAATGCTACCACAGCTTTTTATTTACAGATTAGATATTTTTATTATCTTTTTTCTGTTGTTGCATTAAAACTTTGTAATTTACTATGACTTTATTGTTTATTTATACTACACTTTTAAATGTTTTAATGGCTTGTTAACTCAGTCATCAAAATATGAGTATAAGTTAACATAATTTACTCATCATTTACACCACAACCAAAGAACAGGAACTTTTTTTGTGGACTTCTGGGCTTTTGTATACCAAAGACATAGGTGAAGATTGTTTACTGTGAACAGAACAGTATAACTGTGGGTCATTCATGTTTTTAAAATTAAATAAACTGAGAGTGAAAAAACGTGTTTAAACTGAGTATCTTTTCTTAAAGTCCACAGAGCTAAAAGTGTTCACAAAATATAGTCAGCCATGAGACAAGATCACAGATACATTGTCGCTCAGTTTTGCTTGTGTTGAGCCGGATGGGGAACAGGCTGTTTGTCCAACTCAGTCACACAGGAAACCCACCTCAGATTCACAACATTACCAAATCCTGTCAGACTCCAAAATAAATGGCCAAACAAAGAGTTGAACTGCTTCTGAGAGCACGTGTGCAAAAAAAACTCTTGCACTAACCTTAAACAAATCTTTTTCAAACTGTAAACATTTTGTAAGAACCAAAGTCCCTTTGTCCCACAATTCCAGACGATGACAGGCTTGTTTTGCCAAGTTCAATATCTTGTTGTGTCGTGAATGTCAAGGATGCTCAATATCAATGGCTGATTTGTAAATACTGTGAAATTGTTTTGGTGAAATCTGTGTGGAGTAAGTGTGCACAGAACTCACAGCACTCAGACACTCTCATACAGTATGTATATATTTGTATGTTGATTGTATTTGTGTACATGATAAGTACTCTATTGTTTTGCATTGTGTCATCTGCTATAGCAACATCTGCAATACCATCCAGGCACTCACCCACACACACAAACTACCATTTGATTGATTTGTTTATGTACTAGACTGAATGGGCCTGAAGAGGACAATCAGCAAGCTTGCTGTATTTTGAGTGCTTTTGAAGGGCAGGAATACTCCCCATCAAACAGCTGTAGAAAAATATGTTGACAATTTGGAACATTATTGAAACTCACTGTAGAATAGAAGAGTAAAAAATTACTTTGTCATAATATAAAACATTCACAATTGCATTGAGAAACATTGCAACTAACATGGAGAGCAGGTAACTATAGACAATAAATGTGGGAATAGGATTGGAATATGTTGCAGGCTGGACTCGAACCTACACCAGCGTGAATGTCAAGAGCAAGTATATTACCACCATGCCATGTGAAGCAGGTGTACTAGCATTAGCTTTAGCCAGTATATGCTCCATTGACATGGACATCACCTCATGACTCCACATAATACACTGTTAACAAACCTAGCAGTAGACACTGACTTGAACACACATCCTTTTTCTCTCATCACAAAACTTTGGCAGTTTGAGTTTCATAAAGATTAGGTAAAACATCAAAGTTCAGGATCAATAAAATGCATCAATATATAATATGCATAAACAACCTACATACAAATGCCACATATCTGATCAAAATGTCTACAACATTAGACCTAACCACAAATATAACCTGTTACACATAGTTCCAGGATGTTTGAGTCCTGCAAAAAGGAGGACGCAAACCAAGTGCTTTTGAAGGCCTGAAGCCCAAGGTCATCACAGTAAAGTGCGGTAAAATAATAAAATGCTACCAGAAATATGAAATGGAGAGAAGCGATGAAAGAATGAGAAAAGCTAGAATGGTGGGGATCACCAGGTCGTGGGCAGATGGAGGCTGAGAGTGGAAAGCAAACACTACAGAGCCATTACAACTCTAGCAGCAGTGATGACCTCACATAGAGTACCTGTATTGACCAGCTATATGCTTCACCCCTACAAATACACTCTGACACAAACTGATGCTTTTATGGTTGAGATTAGATCAAACCTCACTGTAATTATTGGTGTGTTCTAGTTGTGAGACGTAAGATGATGCGAGATGAAAAAAAATGACGGTGACCATTTACACACTATAGTTGTGACCATCTTTTAGATCCTAATCCTGCTCTACACACACACAGTTCAGTATTTCACAAAGTGAATTGCACAACTGAATTACCTCCAAAAACTTACAGTTAGTGACAACTGCATTTACAAGTCTTCTGTACAGTCAGTGTGTGTATGTGGCCGGTTAGCACCTTGGAATTTTCAAACTAATCTCAGCACACAGCACAAAAAGGACTAATTATTAAAATTCTGAGACCACATTAAAAAAAGTCTAATTTACTAAATACTAAAATGTGCTTCTCAGGCTCACACTGCTCTGCTCGTATGTTCACAGTTTGAAGTGTGTGTACACAAACTTGATTTGTTAAATGCAAAAGAAAAAAAAACAGGTCACTTTACATGTCCTGCATGCCACATCATTTTTCAACTTAGATTGATAGGGAGATAATATAACTTAGGGTTTTAAAATATATAAAAATAGAAAATGCACTTTTTAAAAGTTGCTTTTTGAATTCCACGCTACATATACAGTACTGTTATATTGACCTGTCCATAAGTCCCACTGTCTGTTGTTGCATTTAATTGAAAGGGTAAGTATGACATCATAATTGACCAAACAACTGTGTACATATGTGAGGGCGAGGGAGTGATTGACCATGTCTGTGTCTCTGGCATTTGATCAATATCTGTGAGTATTTTAATGCATTTTTAAATAAGACCAAATTAATACAGTGCATGCTTTCCAGAGCCAAGTGCGTGCTATAGAACAGGTGATGCTCTGAGTGCTAGGTGATCAGGTGCCTAGGTCACGACAAATATGTATCTGTCAGGTGTAAACATATTGTGACAGTGGTGTGTGTGTGTGTTTCTCTCTAATAGTCCTTGGGGGCAGGGAGGTCCACCATCAGCAGGGCATTAGCACGCTGTTGCCCCGCTTGGGTATCGATGGGGCGCAGTGGCGGTGCCACCCCCTAAGGGTCGTCACGCCCTCTGAACTGTCTGGTTGAGTGACCTCTGACCCTGGGGCTGTTTGTGAGGACTGCGTTGACTGTGACACAGTGCTTGCTATTGATCTTCCACTGACACCAGGACAGCACTTAACACTGACTGTTGGAGTAATGGAGCCTGCCTGCTGTTATTACTCAGCCTGTGTGTGTGTGTGTGTCCAATACAGTGACTCTCTCAACCTCTCACTGTCTGTTTCTCATGCTGTCCATCTCTATCAATATTAATAATGAACTGTGTGTGTCCAGACAGGCATTAGTAAGGTCTGCTCTCTTCCATCCCCCACACCCTAATTTTTCTCCTTCTATACCACAATCTGTGTATTGGGGCAGTATTATAAAAAGTTCCAAGCTTATGTTTTAAAGAAAGAGCTTCTAATTCAAATGTTCTGAACATCAGATCCTATCAGAAATCTGGAAACATGATATTCTTTGAAGTAAAACAAGTACATACTACACTATACTATGCTGTAATATATGGTACAATGATATTACCATTACCTTTTTGTAGGCCTAAGAGTTTTAGGCCAATAATGACTCAAATGTCTATGAACAACAGACCATGAAAAGTGCATTATATTAAAATAGCACTGGTTGTAAAGAAACAATAAAACTTGTAAAGCCTCTCACTTTCTGTCTTATGCCCACAAGCTTATGTCTGATCTGCAGCCATCTCTTCATTATTTACAGTAATAAAATGTCAAAGCTGTGCATTCACTCTCTCTAAACAATGTACACCCACAGTTGGGCAATGTGCATGGTGCATTCACTGACCAGTTAGAGCTCCCTCTCTGTGGCAGCCTGGGGCTAACTGCTAAATGGAATGCTTCACCTCAATTGAATGGGAATCATTTCGCCTTTATTTCTCCATGTGCGTGACCTTGTCTTTCTTCCCGTTTGGGGTGAAGGACACAGGGGGCTTGCCGCTGGCTGGTGTGGGCTTAGTAGAGGCTGGAGAGGGGCATTAGAAGGGGTCTTTACCAGACACCGGCCTGGAGCCCAGGTCACGGCGGGAAAAAGAGGCTCTTCAGTGATCTGATTGCCTGGTGCAGGATGTGGCGGTCCTTAAAAAGGTTGCTAATAGCATAGCCCCTTTTAGCGAACAGAACAATACTGGCTAATTTAATCTGATGCAGAGCTCTTGTATACACACAAGAGCATTAACAAATGTAGATGGACGTTTAACCGATGGGAAAAAAGGCAATGAAAACACTCGCAAACATGCAGTGCGTTAGCGTGTACGAGAATTCCTACAGAGTTCAAGCTTATTTACATAAAGACTTATATAAAAAACATCCACACCTCTCAAAGTTACGTGCGCTGCAGACTGGAAAAGCCATTGACACTTGTTTTGAATTGATTTGTAAAACGCTGGGTTTTGTGGTCTAGGGGAGAATGGACTTAAACGATTCTCATTGATTAGTGGTGCCCCACTTTGGAGCGAGCTGCGGGTTTTAGCTCACACAAACAGAGAGGGAAACATCACATTATAGGGGTGTGTGTGTGTTTAATTGAGAGCGAGCAAATGACAGAACGAGTGCAAAGTTCAGCCACACTAAATTACCACTTCACTACACGTAATGTGACACTTCTCAATTAATATCTTCATAGCAAGTGGAATTAAGCATCAGTTTAGCAAGTTAGCCACACCAGATCACTGGTTTAACTAGAAAATACAACAATATGAACTAGTGAATCAAGAATATGAGGAGAATGATAAAATGGGTTTACAAGGGCATATAACTTACACAAACATAACATAAAATAACAGGAGAAGCTGGGGTAAGAGAAATTTGTCTGTTTAGAATACCAGTCAAAGAGTTTCCTAAGTATGAGTGCGCCCCCACCTGGACACCTCAGCTTGCCACAATTACTTAAAAAAGTAAACGACAGAAAAAAACTAAACAATTACAACTGAGATGCTGAGAACAACTCAAAAAACCACCACGGTGAGAGCTTTTAAACGACTGATCCTGAAAACATCTAAATAAACATGCCTCCTTTCCACAAGTATCTCTGAAGAGTTTCAGCAATGTGTTTTTCTCACTGTGTCAAAACACAAAGGTCATATGAGAGCCATTCACTGCCATTTCAGAGGCCCCAGGTAAGAGAGATGCAATTAGGACGCTAGCACGATCAATTAACCAGCTCTCCAAATCTACAGTAATTAGCTTCTCCATTGTGGAACAGTTGTAAAAAGCCACTTGGCAAAGCAGCGAAAAAGCATCAACTGGATTGTTAGGGGGGAATGTGGGGGTGTGTGTATGAGTATCATTGTGTGCATCTTTGTGAGGCACAAACTGTTATACAGAGTGTGATGTGATTGTGCTCTGGAGAAGGGGTGGGTGTTGGCAAGCTCTTTTAACTGGTGTACTTACAAGCAAGTGGATAAAAAAAAACAATAGTGCATCTCTTAAATGGTGGTCAAACACGTAAAGATACACACATCAGCCCACAATTTGCATGTCTATTAAAATTAGTTGCACTCAAAATTACAGTTATTCTCTATAACATAATAGTTTAAAGTCTCTTTTCTTACACAAAATACCTGGGTTATGTGGCCCTTACAGACACACACCTAAAAGGCTCAGTGGGAAGTCCTGGCATCATCTGGCCACTGGACCAGCACTACACCAATCCCCCATAATCCTTCTGGCCGGATGGGCAGGGAGAGGTGGGTGAAAGAACCCGTAGGTTCACCCCCCACTTCGCTCCCTAACTCTGTTTCCTGATTGGCCGACTTGCACTCAATATGTTTTGTGAAGCATGAACCCCTGGGATGGGACTAATAAATGACTTCTCCTTTTTGCTGACGATTATGTCCCCTTATGGCTCCAGCAAGACAATGAGACAGGAACCAACCTGCTAGAAAAGAGGTGGGCTGTGGTGGGTGGGTGAGAAGGCAAAAATGGTGAAACTCAATGGCTATACCACTATCATTCATTCACAATCAGCCCAAAAACCTGTAAAGTTACTAGTCAAGTTGTTATGTTTAGCTACTACTAAGTGATATATCCAGTAAGTGATAGATCAAATACGCCTTCCATATTTAAGTATGCTTGTATGAGAAAATTTCTATAACTTTCAGAAACGCTAGTAGAAAAATATTGAAAAGAATAATGGAAGTGAACAAAAAGCAACAGTGTGGGACGCTGTCCTGTGCTGAAAAGCCAGTGATGTGACAACTTGTGGTACATATAACAAAGCACAGACAATGATTAAGCCAAGCAATTATACTGCAAGCCAAAAACAGGGGGGTGTGCTTCCTAATCTTGCTTCTCCTGCCAGCACAGAGATCTGGAGGTGTCATATTCCGCCAAAACATTCCTGCTTCTTTCTCTCCAAACGGCCGACGTTTTGTCGCCAACACAGGGCCCCTGTAATGAACCTGGGGGATCTTCAGAACTCAATGACTGGACGTAATTACTTCTCTCCTTTTCTTCGCTCCTTTTCTCCACACTGGCTCTCCCTCTGAGCCAAACCGGCCCCCGGCTTTCGGGCTGGATGGTCAAATACAAAAGAAAGGCTGCACTGTGGCCAGCTGGGGGGGGTTTGGGACCCAGAACCCTCCGATCAGCTGTCAGACACTGAGCAACTCAACACTGTTCACCAAGCCTATGACCTCACCGAACCAACCTTGACAGCAATTAAACAAAGTCGTTTGATTTAACACTGCCAAATGTCTACTATCAGTTCTTCCCAGTAAAATGTACTGATTCATTCCTGATTCCAGCCTAACAAATCCAAGGGCTTAAGTTAATTGTGCCATTAAAAGATTTTTGGTGTGTCTGTTACATTTTAATGTAACTAAATATATAGCTGCTTCTTCAGTTATGAACATCTTTGGCCCTGCAGACCTAAAACATTAATATTGCCATACACTGTTTAATAATGTTCTCTAGAAGAAATGACAATTTCTATTAGTTAATAACTAATAGAAAATATGAACACTATTAATTATGAATAGATACTGTTATTTATATTCAATTTATATTAATTTTCTTTTAACCAGAAAATATTTTCCATATTACAAATACTGAAATGGTGTATAATAATTTTACACTTTTAAGAGTAAGATCAAAAAGACAGACAAGCACAAAACAATAAAATGTATACATTTAACTGATTTAAAATGTAGCAAAACTTAACATAAAGGCACAAAAAAAGTTTTTGTGGCATTCTTGTATATAAAAAAGCCTTCAAAACACTGACATACAAATTAATTTGTCTGGACTGAGAAAAATACATCTGTTTCCCACTATAAAAAGAACTAAGGATATATATATATATGCAAACTGATGCCCATTAAAAACACACATATTAGACTTGTTAGTTCTGTTAATTAGGAGATATGAATGCAAAGAAAGAGACAGCACTTACTAAAATAAGTATGGGAGAGTCATTACATGAAGTGCTTTACAGAGAAACATACATTCAGAAAGCGCACACACGTACAAACACACACCCTTCCCTGGAGTCAGGTTTTTGGAGTACTTCCCAAGCTCTGAGTAAAGAGGTGGCCATTCACATGCCTTGTTTTCCACCAAGACGCTAATCAGATAAATGATCTATTTGTTTTAAAACATCATCAAGTACATTAGTGCTGCTGGAGAACTAGCATGGTTGCTAGGCAAAGGGTGATGGGGGGGTTCTAAATACACAAGGAGTTAAATACAGGCTTTGAGGGGGTCCATAAACAGACCAATAGGATGGCAGAGAAGCACATGCTGATGGACATGGGGAAATGAGAGACAAATTAACCACACAGCATTAATCACTTATACGTCCAATGGGAGCACGGCAACACACAGAGACACACAATCACTAATGCACTCCATTTCATATAGAAACTGAGACATCCCTATAGACAAATTGTTTTTCTCTACACTATAAAAAAAACAGGTAGTGTAATGATACAACAATTTTTTTTTGAACATGGGAACATCTTGATTTGTGAATATCTTGATTTTAGGAAAGCTCTCCGGTTTCTGTACATAAAAAAATGATTTTTGCTTTAGCATAAGCAAACCTTTAAACTGATCCAATATTTTTATGAAGGAAACTATATTATTTGTCGGGTAAAAACTGAACAATCAAATATAATGTAATTATTTCTTAAACATCAGCAACATACTGTAGGATCAGACTCTGTTAAATCTCCAATAGCGCAAGATGAAAATAAAACCTTAAAGTAACCAAAATCATTGCTGGTGAAGTTAGTTAGTTCAGAGTGAATACTGAGCTTAAATGCACTGCATGAAGAGTCACAGGTTCATAAAACATATAAAATGATATAGAGCAAGTGTCTAATAAGTGCACAAGTGTGAAGAGTGAATTTATAGGCTGTCATTACTTCCTCCTCATTCACACACTCTCCTGTCTAATTCCAGACTAGAAGGAACCTTTACAACAAAAGAAAAGTGTTACCTGGCTGCTGAGGTATGTTGGTAATTACTGTGGCATTACCCCTTGTACAATGACCCTACAAAGCCTAGCATTGTAATTTCCCTCAGGCCTCCTTTTATCACAGCCCTCAGCTGACAGAGCGAGTCCCACTGCTGACCCCTGTAGCCATGATTAAGAACATTTGCTTTTATACTCGTTTGCTTTTATACACAGAAAAGAAAATCCTTCTATAATGTCATCTCTTGCCTAGCTTATCGCATAATAATGCTTCACATAATGACTTTAAACTGTTTTATTCAGCTCAAAGTCGCGGTCGCTTCTGGGTCGCTCAAACAGGGGCAATATTTTTCATGTAGGTGGTTTTATCATGAAAGCGGTTTCTGGCCTTTTTATCAATGCCATTGATTGATGATACTTTCGCTGTGCGTGGCGAGCTGGGCTTTTTGTGTTTTGACACAAAACCCCTCTGCACAGGCTGTTTTGCGTTAATGAGGGCTCCAGTCCGGTCTCCAAGCTGGTCTGTAAACAGTGTGAAAGCAGTGCTAATTAACTCTCACCAACACAGGGGTGCAGAATAAGGCAGAGGTAGAGGGGCAACCTTTGACCCTTGCAGGTCTAACCGGGCCTTGTTGGGCTGCCTCAGTCTTAGCAATTAGTACACAGGCTCTCTCAATATACATAATTACTCAAGCAAGGGGTGGAAAACACAGGGATGCAAGCAGAAACTACTGGACGTACACACAAAACAAGAAAATAACACACACTAATAACACTCATTAAGTCTTGAACATGCTCTAAAAGTCACCATCACACATAGATCTGTGATAAACACACTGCCTGTTAGGAAGAATAAATGTCATGATTGCATAGGGGATTAGTTCTTTTGGGTGGATCAATTCTTACAGATGAGATCATTTCTTATGCTTATCATGTGACCCATCTGAAGAATGTTCTTAACTCTGGACATGTTGGAACAATATGCTAACGATCTTAAAACTTCCTCGTTGCTGGACTCATTGTGATTAGTTCATTGTGATTTTACTTACTTATAGCATTCAGTGTGCATATAGGGTCATTTTGTGAGTTCAAAATGCTATCTGTCTCTAGCACAGGCTCAAACAACATATTACAAAATTTATAAAATTTGTGTTTTTAGGTCTTCTGGCATAGACAGGAAATAAAGAGAAAAATATTCCACCGTTCTACACTGAAATGTTCAAAAACCATTGTTTTGGTTAGAAAAGCAATGTTTTTACTGAACCAATATTGCCACAAGGATGCTCCGACAATGTTTCAAGAATGCCACAGAGTCACAGCGTTTATACTTTTTCCTAAAAATCTATAAATCTAAAAAGGATATCACCCATTTTAAACAAAAACAGGACAACAACACACAATTTCTATTTTACCAATGCAAAACATTACTTTTATATAATTGTACAAGAATCTGAACAGCATATTTTCTGTATTTGAGTTTCCACTCAATATATATATATCAGACATTTTCTGTCTTTAGCCAATATCTGACCAACATTTAAAGCCAACCAGTGGTCAACACGTCTCTAAAGCTCTTCATGTCCATCCAGCATGTTCAGATAAGACCTTTTGTGTCCCTGTTGATCCCTGCTGGAAACAGCAGCGCTTAAACCCACAGCACAGTTCAGCTCTTCCATTCCTGACAAGTTGGATCACCGTAATCCATACATTTGGATGGTTAATCCACCATCAGCGCCTCAGAGGACACAGAGACTTTTGCCTTGTCAAATCCTTAGACGAGGATTTCGAACAGAGCATATAAAGTAAGTAATACAAGAGGCACCTCTGTTTTCAGACAATGAGTCTGCCCAGCTGAGCTGACAAAGACGATTGGGAGATGTTTGGGTTTACCAATGCATAAGATCAATTAAGGGTGGTTGGGAGGACGGTCTAAAAGAGAAATGATGACCCTGCCGGAGGAGAACCATGCTACCTTTTTTCCACTAATTGGGTAAAAGAACCAAGTATCTCAAGATACATCAGCCTACAAGATCCTGAAATCAACACAGACCAAGTTTCCTTCATTAAGCAAAACAAGCTATTCTTTGAACAGTGTAACTTAAGCAACAAAAGAACAGTTAAAAACTACAAATCTCTTACTGCTTCACAAATCTTCTGTGATCATTTCTACACGTGGGTCTTTAAAATGTCTGTACATGGACAATGGCCATGTGACTGTGGCAAAACTTACACAGGTGACTATAGCAAAACTTACTAGGACTTACTGAGAGAAAAAATATTGATATTCAATATGGCACTACATACATTTTAAGTTAGAATGTTTTCTGTATAGTTTTATCAGTGAGAGAATCAAAGTTGTCAGAAGAATGAAACTGACCTCTTGTTAGCATCTGTAATTGCTAAAGCAAAACTACTATAAGATGCCTGGGACACAGCTTTCTTATTTGATCTCATAGGGAAAAGTCAATGATGTTTTATAAGGCTCAAGTGTGCCTGTCTCTGCAGTTTTATCCAACCCCCTGCCACCTGACACAACAGATGGTCTGTTTAAGATGTGAAACAGTTATAAGACACTTAATGATTTTAAATAAACATGACAATCTCTGTGATCAGATTCACAAATAATACATTTGGGAATGTGTTAAGTATTTACATAACATTACTTGTTGTATGAAAGAATGAATAAGCGTGGAAGGGTAACTCACAGCCATTTCCTGTGTTGTCAAAGCTGTTAAGCACTACATCCACTCGAATGGGACCGGGACTGTCTCTAAAATGCATTAATACGTTACATAAACATTCATCACGTACTGTTGAAGACAAATGTTATGTATATGTGGTTCGTGTGCATTAATGCACGGTACGTTGCTGCATTAATGTTCCTTTTAGACAAACGACATGTGATCAGCATTATAAGGCATAAATGTAACTAAATAGGCATTCAACCCTTTACCTGTCTCAGAAGAGCCCATCGTGCACGTGAAGGGGTTTCACAGTAAGAGTCCTGATTTTGGTGATCGTTCTCATACATGTCAGTAGAAGAGGCAGGATCTTTAAATTCATTCATAGCGAAAGCAATCTGTTTGTTTTGAGCCTTTTTATGCAAAATTAAGTTAAAGTTTAGATAAACGACAACGGATTGTAGAGTCAAAACTAAGGCCTCTAGGCATTTGTTTTGTAAACGTGGTTAGAATCGATCATAAACTTTAATGATGTTTCTAAAAAGCCTCGAAAACCTCCTCCTCTTTCGCAAGTTCAAGGTCATTTCAATCAACTTCACCATCATTGAACATTGCGCTCTACCGACGCTCATGATTTCTGACTCGATTTACCTTGCCTGGCAAGTGCCTTGTGCCACAGTGAATGGCCTAAATTTATTGGCCGCGTCTATTTAAAAAAGGTGGAACACCAAAAGGTGTTGTATGTATTATTATACATTAATATTATACATTATTATACATGTAAAACACACATGT
>JBAJNP010010422.1:0-16449 GCA_036877545.1 Yasuhikotakia modesta
AGTTCACATGTGACAGCGCCCCCTGTGGGTGTGTGTAGAACAGACAAGACAATACAAGCCAGATGATGCTAAACATTTATTTAATTTTACGAAAGCTTTCCCCCACCAACATAATCAAACATTGTATCATTTATATATACAGATTAGATGAAATTATAATCCAATTTTAACAAATTACAGAATATTTATGCTTGTATCTAATTCAAATATATAGTTTGATTTGTGGATTATACAGATACATTTTTATAGGTTTGAGGATTTTTCAAAAAATAATTTGATTAGTATGCATACAGATAACTTATTTCATTTTACAGAAATACAATCCTACACAATAGTAAATATTAAATATTTAGTTTTACATGCTGTATTTGATGCATTAGTAGGTTAAACAGACAGATAAACAGGTTGAAAACATATATATGGAGATTTGATGAGTGACGTTTGTACATGTGATGTTTAGAAGCCATGAATTACCACCAATCTGCAGAGACAAAACCAAACAAAAACAGGATTAATTACAGGATAATGTATTTTATTCAGTGAAAGAGTTTATGTTTGTTTGAACTCACTTCTGCAAAACTTCCTATAATCGCTACAGCAGTTTTGGCGGCAGCCGGTGTTGCAGTGGCATCTGTTGTTGTTGTCAATTTTCTCACCACATCTGCCTTTGCAGGTGTTTAAAGCTACACCTAAAACACATTTTAGCAATCATTATGTAAAGAAGTGAGTGTTGTTATGGAGGTACTAATACGTAGCTAAAGAGTATGAAAGCGTGTTACGTTGAAAGGTTGTGGCTGGACGTCTAGGTGCTATGGTAGAAGATGCTGGAGTAGAAGATGCTGGGGTAGAAGATGATGTATTAGAAGATGATGGATTAGAAGAAACTGGCTGACATGAGGTTGTGGGTTTGAACGTGACAAATCCTGGAAGGTTCTGGCCAACGTTGGACGTGATCCAGTCCTGATACTCTGACACGCGGGTGTACACCCCGGGTGAACCGGGATTAGCGCAGCCATAACCCCAGCTGGTGATACCAGACTGAACCCACACTGAACACTGCTGGCTCACCATTGGACCTCCAGAGTCTCCCTACAGAGAGGGCCGGAGAAAAATGAAAGTCTAGTTTAAAAGCATGTAGAAGAACACAATGGTCTTTCTGACATGCAACGTGTTGATTTTCACACCCAAATATATGAATCATAATCACATTTATTCATTTTGGATTTTTATCTAAAGCGAGTTACAGTGAATGCGCAATGCTCTACAAGTTAAGCTACAGGAACACCTCATAACACATCATAATCGTAGTCTTTATTGTTGTACCTGGCAGGTATCTTTGCCTCCCTCCTGTAAACCAGCACATATCATGTTGTTGGTGATAGTTGACAAACTGATAGATGCATCCATAAGATTACTGCATTGAGAATTCTCCAACACTGGAACCATAGCCTGCTGCAGAATCCCAGGAGCAGGTAAACTCACTAAACAAACCAACAATCATCAATCTGTGATGTTAAGAGGACCAGTATTTATTCAATTGAATGAGTTTGTATGTGTCTGTGTACCTCCAGAGGCAATATTTCCCCAGCCTGTGATCCAGCTGTTGGTGCCAGAAGGGAAATTGCTGTTTTGGGCAGCCAGGCAGATGGGTCTAATATAGTCATTAAAGGTGACTGGAGAGGACAGGTGTAGCAGAGCGATGTCATTGTTATTGTCAGTGTTGTAGGAGGAGTGAATGATGATCTGGGTGACATTTCTCACGATTTCGTGGGCATTCACTCCCTGCTGTGTTCTCTTTCCCAAATATACAACCAGATTGGGTGCAGTGACTCTACATACAGCAAGGGAAGAAGATAATGAGGAATAGAATGACACAGTAGTATTAGAGCCTCTTTGAACAGTGGTTTAAAATTTGTGTTGGGTGAATAGCTGAGTTTTTGTGAATCTGACCTTTGGAAACAGTGAGCGGCCGACAGCACCCATTCACTGCTGATCAGAGAGCCTCCGCAAAAATGACCTTTATAATATTTGGGGCTATGAAGACTGGCCTGCCATGGCCATGCCCCTTCAGGTGCATCCTCACCACCCACTATTTTATTGGGCCTTAGTGGGGCTTGTCCACAAACTGAAAAAGAGACAAATTATTTGTATACATTTATTATTTAAAAGTTATGTGATTTAACATGTAAAGAAGAATGAGAAGAACTCTTACCATTTAACTGGGACAGTGAACCTGCATGAAAAAATGATTGTTTTTTGTGATATGAGAAGATGTGATATGAGAAGATATATGAAATGGCAACACAAGTATCACAATATCAAAGACAGTTCATATAGGTTGATTAGAAATAGTAATAGTCGGTGAATTATGTTTTTGTAAGAAAATTTAACAATTTGACAGAAGATCAAGTACCAATAATGTAACAAAAAAGTCCTACAGTGCTCTCCTGTGATGGAATACAATCATTGAATTGATATTATTATTATATAAATATTTCTTTAAAATGACCTCACAGGACACAAAATCGTGGCCACAGAAATTTTATTTCATATATTCTATCCTATATTTCAGATCTTACCTTTAGCACAACTGAGCAGCACCAAAGCGATACATGTTATCTTCCACATCTTCTCACCGTCCACCTGTCTGATAGCACAATGAGAGATTAAAGTTTCAGCTTGTTGTCTTTGCTACTCACATAATCTCTTTATATTCACATCTCTTTGCATCACTTATCTAATCACGCCTGCGTCACAATAACACCTTTTTAGAGTTTAAGACTTAAGGACATTATTACTATAAGTCTTTCTTTTCTTAACATAATATCAAGACTTGTGTCATTTATCCCTGTTTAGGGTGTGGTTGTTATGTAATATTTCTTTTGTTAATCCTTGTGCTGTTTTGTTAGTTGTCCTCTGGCAACAGAGAAAAATTCAAGTAAAAAATGCAACCTCATAATTAAGCATCATTTAAAATAAATAGCTGTTTCTGTACATGTATTGTTGTATATGTACAGAATGCTCTGCAAATTGAACTAACGTTTTAAGGGTTACAAACCCTTCAAAAACACAGACACAGGAATATTTACATTTTTTGTGCAACTGATCTGGTCTGTGTAAAACCTGTACAGTCACATTGTAACATTTTTAACTCCCATTTGATTTGAAAAGTTTTTTATTTAACTTTTTTAGGTTAGAGTTCATTACTCTATAGCTAGTTTCACAGTTTTGTTTGTTTTTACTATTTGTTTGTTTTTTAAAACGGTCTAAATTCCGTATTATAAACAAAATTGATATAGAACATTTTCCTTTTGACATAACTGTAAAATATTGATAGACAACAAACAAAAAATAAACCTGCAACAATTTATTGAAATGGCATATAATCAACAATTCATTAAAATGCTTGCTTTCATTTATTAAGACATATGCCCTGGTAAGGGTGACTAAATAGTCTTATAAACACTATTAACCATTATATAAAATGCACACCTTGCACAAATAAAACTTGGTTTAGAAACAAAGATAATGTTATTAAAAAGCAATTAAAACATCTTTACTGAATTTTAACAGAATACATGTTTGACAGGCCTGCATTAAAAAAGGGCGAGGAGAAAAATATTACAATACAAAGTGTATTAGTGTTACTAGCTGTCCTAATGCCTAAACATGTTTGTCCTGTAGTTTATTTTAATGTACCTGTTTGTTAGACACCTTTTCTATTTTCATTCCAATGGATACAAGGATACAAGGTACACTGCCTTTGCAATATCTCTATATTCAACTAACTATGCCAAGAATCCCCAAAAAATGTGGTTTGGGTAGACGACATTCTGAAATGTGTCTCTTTGTATGTAGTCTTCCTTCAGTAAACCAGTACTTATCATGTTATTGGTGACAGATCCAAACCCCAGAAGATTATTGCAGTTAACACACCAGAGTAAACATTTTTTCAGGACACTACAGTCACGTAACAAGCTAAGCTGAGCTAAATAAAGGACTTGTGACACGTATTGATGATAAAGGTTTTGTTGAAACTAAACAAAAATGACAACTTCAATCATTTTTAGGGACAAAGATGCTAATTATGCATTAAAAGCATCAGGGTCATCTGGCAGGTTTCTTAGGTTTTTTTGTTTGGTTGGACGTTTTGTACCGTCTTTGGCCCTTCCTTGTCCATCATTTTGTTTCTTAATAATGATTTAAGTGTATTTCCATTCTTAATAACTTTCTCATCTTTTTGTTTAGCAAAACATAATTGTTAATTTCACTGTTCAGCTGATGTTATCATGACAAAGGGAGTGTATATTTACAAGTGTCTGCGTGTAAATATATACATACATACATATGTATGTATGACTTCATTGTAGTATGAGTATATATATGACGTACTGACTTCATTGGTACAACCAATTTGAACATTAAGTTGAACTTTAAGAAAGAACGTTTTAGCCCAGTTAGGATGTCTTTACATTTCTTTATTTTTAGGACCACACAAAGTGTGTCCATCATTTATCTCATGCCCTGCACCGCTGACAAATCTCTGACGCCCTCATCCGGGACTCTTGTGCACATCACTCTCCAACATGGCGGCGTCAGGTGAGAATAATGCGCTCTCGCGCTCTGCTTTCATTTGTGGGATATTGTGCAAAACAGCTCAAACCAAGTTAATAGAAAACTACGACGTTCAACAATAACGATCATCGCATTTCAAAGTTTACACCGCTAAATCAATCGCGATGCTATATTTAAAGCTTGACGTGGTAGTTGTAGCTATGCTCAAATGAATTAGCCAGTTTGCTAGCTGCCAAATCATGTGCTTCGAGTGTCTCTGGAGTTTCATAATAGGACTTTCATATTAACAGAGGTCGGGGGACTTTGTGTATTGGATAAATCATAGGCTGTTGTACACGAAGTTGGGATATTAAAATAAATAGTAGTGCATAAAGTTCGGGACTGTGCTAATAACCCGTGCTTACTGCGCGTGCGCAGCAGGGTCCAGAGGAGGGACGTAAGGGTCACCACGTGTGTGGACATGTAGCTGGACTAGATTTCGTTTTTTAAAGAGCTTGTGTAAGCAGACAGTTGTGATGCAGGAAAATGTATTGCTTGCACAAATTTGATGAAATTATCGAGCGTGGTGAGAGCCAATAAACCACCAAGTGTCACCTTTTAATGTTTTCTAGCATACCGTTGCATTGTCATTCTGTAGTGCACCGCAAACTGTCATTAACGCCCCTTAGTACTGCTTAGTGCATCTATTGGGTTTTGTGACAACTGTTAGTAACCATTATGGATGTTATAAAATATGTTTGAAGGTGTTAACAGGCGTTTCCCCGACAGTGACATTGCGTTTTGTGCGAGTTGACATTTTGCCAAAACAAACAGCTTTTTCTTCCATTATCTGTGGCACCATATTGCACAGTGACTTTTAAAAGGTGGGGAACTGAGAAATGCGTCCAATGACAGCAGTAGTGCATTAGATCCCATAACAACGGCAACTTTTGCTTGTTTAGCTAAGAAGAACAAGAAGAAGGGAAAGACCCTCACCCTAAATGACTTCCTGGCGGATGATAGCGGTGGCAGCGCACCCCCCAGTTACCCCAGCACGAAGACCACCAGCTGGGCAGATGAGACGGATGACTTGGATGGAGACGGTGAGCAAAAGGATAAAATGCAATTGCCATTGTTTATTAAAATCACCATCACATAAGCCGTTAGTGGTTCAGCCATTAGTGGTAAACTGGTTGAGTACAAAAGTCAATGGTAAATTAATGAGCAAAAATGACCTTAAAATTGCATTAGTCATAACACTATGCAGTATTTTTAACAGTAGATTTTGATTTCTAAATGTCTAATGTGATTTTTAATAGTGTCTTGCTTTCAGCAGTCAATAATACAAAAACTGAAACAAAATATGTTTGATTGGATGTACAGTCTTTTATACCAACAACAACATATGACTTATTTCTCTTCACTTTTAAAAGTATTAAACACATTTAATACATTAATGGAACAAAATTCTATTTGGGATCTGATCACTGTAACCACAGACATAAGTTGTCAAATCATTTTTGTGGTGTAAACAGAGCAGTGCAGACCTAGCTACACAAAATAGTTTGTTTGTTTATACATACACAGATACAGTCTCTAGAATTGTCTTGGTGTGTATCTCGTTTCTGAAGTTCTTTATCAATTAACCCCTTTAGTCTCCACCTCCTGGCACACCGTGGAGGACGTGTACCGAGCTCCTCCCATCGATCGCTCCATCTTGCCAACCGCTCCTCGTGCGGCACGAGAGCCGAACATCGACCGTTCTCGACTGCCGCGCGGCCCCCCCTACACGGCTTTTCTGGGTAACCTGCCCTACGACGTGAGCGAGGAATCCATCAAAAACTTCTTCAGGGGTCTTGCTGTAAGTGGTGCCCATAGACGGGTTGCAACATATTGAGGTATAACTGTAGAGGTATAACTGTACCTCTTTGTGTCTGTTTCCAGATTAGTGCTGTGCGTTTACCGCGGGAGCCCAGTAACCCAGAGAGGCTGAAGGGATTCGGTTACGCTGAGTTTGATGATGTTGAATCGCTCTTGCGTGCACTCAGTCTAAATGAAGAGGTGGATTGTTAATGCGATGCAATGTTTTCACTTGCTTGGCAAAGCAATTGTTTATATTCATTGTTGTTCCCTTGTCAATAAACGTTGGAATATCTTTTCACAGAATCTAGGAAACAGGCGAATTCGGGTGGATATTGCTGATCAATCCAATGATAAAGGTAAGCAGATGACGTACACTTTATTTTTATCAACAAGTCTCAGTAAATGTTTTGACACACAAAATTAATCTCTATTGTCTTCAAGAGAGGGATAATGGGACAATGATGGGGCGGGACCGGGATCGAGACCGTGGTCGCGGAATGGACAGTGGTCCCGATAAGACTGATTCTGATTGGAGGGCACGGCCGAGTGCGGAGCAGGACGATGGACCGCGCAGAGATGAGGGCTATGGGGACCGTAGGTTTTGCATTGATTTAAGGCTAAATAATCTTGCCTAGGACACATAATGAAGTGGTTTATTTGTCACCACAAGGGGCACATCATAATAGTCAAATGTTCCCCAGAGACTTGCTTTTTTGCCCTAAGAATATTAATACATAAAGTATTCTGGGGTATCCTTTCTAAATGCATAATTTACCATTGGTTGTATAAATTTGATGAATTTGCCAGACACACTATTGGTCGAACTTGTGCACTGTGTGAAACAATAGTTTTGTTTTTAGGGTCACGTGATCGCTATGAGTCGGATCGCTTCCGAGACGCTCCAAGGCGGGATGATCGCTACGACAGCGGTCGGGATCGCTTTGGTGGTAGAGATCGCTATGAAGATCGTAGGGACCGTAGTGATCGCTATGACGACAGGGGCAGCAGAGATTACGATCGTGAAGGTTGGTGGTATTTTCATAAACCATGTTTATGGAACCTTTTTTTTTTTCAGATTACCTTACCATTTGGTTTGACTTTAATCAAACCAAATGTTGTTTCTAAACCAGGTTGTTATTTGAAATTTGTGGTACGCTTGTTAGTTATTTCCAGTTTGCTGTCTTAGCTTACAAATAATGCTGGGGTCATGTGATAATTTAGGTTATGAGTCGCGCGGTGGAGGTCGACGAGGATTCGGCAGTGGCTTCAGACGAGACTATGACGACCGAAAAGACGGTGATCGCTATGGAGATCAAGATCGCTTAGACAGGAGGGATGAGAGACGAGAAGAGAGAGGTAAATCTTGTTCATGAGCAAATGTTGATGTGCCTTTTGTCGTGTCTTAAGAATGTTAGATTTCTGCTTTTCTGTTCCTAATAACGTATGTAATAATGTTCCAATAATGTTTTGTGTTCCAGCTCCTCCTCAAAGACCCAAGTTAAACCTGAAGCCACGTAGCATCCCGAAAGAGGAGGAGCAGAGTGGAAACCTGTCCCCCCAGAGCACCACCACAAATTCCAGCAGGGCCTCCTCTATATTTGGAGCAGCCAAGCCTGTGGACACGGCCGCCAAAGAGCGAGAAGTAGAGGAGAGGCTGAAGAAAGAACAAGATCGGCTCCAGAAGCAGCTGGAGGAAGATAAGAACCGGGCCTTGGAGAAGAAACCACGAGACAGGTAGAGAGTTGGAGGAAAGGAGAAGAGGAACCAAAATGTTCCTAAGAGTCTCAATGCGATAAGGTCGATGTATGACGATTGATTGGTTTTGTCATATTTCTTCAGAGACCCGAGCTGGAGGAGCGAGGAGCCGTCTAGAGAACGTGAACGCAAAGGAAGTGAATCCTCGCATACTAAAGGTAAATCACTTCTGTTCTTCTATGGTACCTGGGTTCTACTGTTGAGTCATAGCAGGTAGGTTTAGGTAGAACTTATGTGTATGAGAATTCTTTATGAAAGAATTAAGCCACCTTTAGAACAAGCCACCTTATCTGAAAATGAAGATACATTAACAACCGTTATGGAATCCACTCAATTTTGGCTTGTCTGTGGTAAGAGGTTATATCAGCTTTGCTTAGTTAAAAAGAAATAGTCCAGATTTTGTTAAGCTGATTGTTGTGACAGTTGGAATACAGGTGCACTTGAGAGACACTTTCACACAGAACACTGTTTGCTAAGTTGCACATTAACCTAAGCTGGAAAAGGTCCTTTAAACCTTACTGGTGTACTGTCAGCAGTTAACTGTTTCTTCATATGTGGCGTATAGGATCTAGGTGTAGAGGTGGTGAACATTCAGAGAATGAAATCCACAGTGGCCAAGAGGATAATCCAACCTCTCCTGTATCTCCATCACCGTCCTCTAATCTGGGGACGCTCCCGCTAAAAGTAATGCCAGCCCCTCCCCCTAAAGAAAATGCCTGGGCTAAACGCAGTACAGGGGGCGGTGCTAATGAGAGAGAAGGACCACCTCCTGTGTCTCCTAGCAGCAACAGTGCTCCTAAATACAGCAGGTGTGGTTTGTTTGTCATGAGCTCTCTGAAGAACATAAATTTAAATGCACATATATCAACATACACACTATCTTACAAGTACAAGTAACATTTTATGAACTCTTCTGTTCTTTATTGCTCTACTAGATCAGCAGAGGAGAGGGTATCAGGCAAAGGTAAACGTCTCCACATGTACAGTAAAACGTTACAGACCAACTTATCAATATAGATAATATACATTCCTCATCAAAATGTCTTTGTTAGATGAAAACCGGGTTGATGGGGTACGGAGAGACAAAGGTCTACCTCAGGGAAGAGGAGGAGGGGTGGGGAGAGGAGAGGGGCGGGGTCAAGGAGTTGACGCCCCAAATAGGGAGAAACGAAGAGAACCATCAGATAGGTGAGAGATAGCAGTTATGTTAGGGCCTGTCCTGCATTGTATGTATGTATGTATGTACAGCTTTGCTTAAATGTGCAGTGACAACACAACATTTTACTTCAGGTTAGACTCTGTAATCACTGGAGGGTTTGTTTGTTCAGATATTAACTTCTAGATGGTTTCAATTTTCAGAAAGGAGGTTAGACGGGAGAGAGAGCCCAGAATAGCCTCAGAACCAAAGAAATATGAAGAGTCTGCTCCTCCTGTGAGTATTTAACCTGGTTCTGACCCCACGGTGGCTCCACTGCTAGAGCGTTTGATACCCATGGACCATGCATACTGGCATGAATATTTTAAAGGGGTAGTTTACCAAAAATTGAAATTTAAATCATGTCATTCCAAACCTATTACTTTTTTCTGTGGAACCCAGAAGAAGGTATTATGAGAAATGTTTTGGTGGTTGTGTGTAATGTGTAATTGCATAAAATGGGAAAGTTGGTGGCATTTTTGTTTGGTAACCAATGTACTTCAAATATCCTGCGGGTTCCTCATAATCAGAAATGTCACAGGTTTGGAATGACATTAGGGTGAGTAAATTATTTCTGAGTGAACTATCCCTTTAAGTAGCTTAAGTTGCTTTGAATGAAAGCTTTGGCCAAATGCTTAAATGTGTGTAATCATGAATGGGGTCTATGAAATCATTTAGACTGAGAATAAATCAGTTGGATTGAATCATTAAATTATATAGGATTCGCACTCCTAGTGTTACTGTAACTATGGCTTGCAAACCTTGAGGCATTAATCTTAATGTTTTGTCCCAACAGCAATTCAGTTCAGCCAGTAAGTATGCTGCCCTACTGATGGATGGAGACCAAGGAGATGACGAAGCTGGAGAAGAATGAATTGGAAAAGATCAGCAAACTACATACAAGCCAGAACAGAGGAAACGGAGCAATTGAATGATCAAATGGGAGGTTCATTTAAGAAAAACGTATCAGCCGTTTTGGTGGGACAACGGCATGGGTTAAGGGGAGGGGTTAGGGCAAAAGTGTGTCCTGTTTATAAAGATTTATAATGGTATTCCTAAAACAGGCCCATTTTTAATTAAAAAATCAGTGCAGCGAGTAGGTTAATATTCAGACATGTAGCCATTTAAAACTCATTGTTAATTCAAAAAGCATTGTTATAAATAAAAAAGTATGTAAGATACTATAACTTGTGTGTGTCATTTTTTGTTAATTCAGTTAACAACAATAACAGTCGCAATATGATGTATGGTTCTCATTACCTAAGCATTGATTTGATTTGTCGACTTGCAATGCTTAGTATTTTGTTGTAAAGCCATAAATCATAATGTCTTTATTTAACAAGTTAAATTTAACAAAGAGTTTAACATAGTTGGCTAGAATCTGCATTAATACTGTGATGACAGAGACGCCAACGCGAAGGTCGAAGTTTTAACATTTTCTCAATGCTAAACTAAAAGTAAACGGAACTAAAACAACAATTAAACCAAAGGTTTACTGGACTTGTTTATCTCTAAACTGCATAGCACCGCTGTTGTCAAATAGCACGATTTGGAAATATCTTAAATCCTCTTGTCATGTTCCGACACCATGAGGCTATGCAGACCCTCCCGCTCCCATGATGATCGTGTATTGAATTCAGCTGTCTAAAGCCCTGTATGGTTTTGTAATCATTCATAAGGAACAGATTTGTTATTTAACTCTTTCTTAAATGCTGCAATGGGGTGCATGCGTGCCACAAGACAGCTGTGTGGGTCGCTTATATTTAGACACGTGATTTTACGCAGGAATCGAAAACTGCGTGTTTTTGTGCAAGTGGTCGTCAGGGTATTTTTTACATAACTGGTTTACTAGATAGATTTTACGGACTACCGGGGGTCGTTTATATGTTGCAACGCTTAATGCACTTTTTGTGTGGTCGGAGTTGCGCTGTTGGTCCTTGTTTTTCCAGCTGCCCTAACTGAGACTTTTAATGCGAGTATTTAAAGCTGCATCAAGTATATCGTCAAACGAGACCAGTTCTTCCGTGTCCTTTAAAACACAATGTCACTCTTTCTGACGGGCTGTGTGGTGGTATTGTTCAAATGAATGCATTGCCAATGTGTCAGCAGATGGAAATGTTGCAGAACGTTGTCAATTAGAAACACTCTGCGGTTCTGCGATGCATGTGACGGGCGCAACGCTTTAACGTTGCCCTGATGTTTTATATAAACAAGCAATGGCCTGTTGTGTTGGAACACGTGCAAAGTTCGCTAAGCTTTAAATGGTCAAATAATAAGACAAGCCCTCGTTTTTAAAGAACGCATTTGTAGATGCGTTTTAATAGATGTTTCTTGAAGAGTTTTTGAAAACAAATGTATTTGGAGGAGATGAAAAATGTGTTTATTATGCTTGCAACAGCATACAGTGATTCTGCTATGGTTAAGGGGTTTTATTTATGAATATGATGGTGCTTTGATGTACATTGTTTGTAAATTGATTGTTTTATTTACAAACAAGAATATCATCATTACAAAAACACGTTTTTAGTGAAGGTAGGTCTACAACTAAAATAATGCACTGCTACAGTAATATCTGTTCTGTTAGTATCCTGTTATTCACAATTTTAAAAGCACCATCTCCAAGCATCACAGCATGTTGAAACCAGAAACAAACAGCGACTGAGAGTCTGACAGCCTGCAGCCTCCTGTGTGATTTCAGCCTTTAGTGACAGATGCAAGCCTCTGTGTGTTTAGTGTGTTTCTGCTGTGTCAGGTGTATGTGTGTTGTTTCTGTTGTCTGTATAGAGTAACAGTTGGTGTTGACTGGTGGTCCCTGAACCCAGAAACTGCTAGTGATAGAACATGAAATGTTAACAAACATTAGTGACAAACACAAAATTGTATTGACATTTCCTGTAACTATTTACCTCATCTAAGTACCCGCAGGGTATACTGTGATAAATAACAACCTTCAAATTGTAGTGAATTGATTATGATTTTTCCTCAGAGATATTTTGAGGACAGCTGCCACATAACAGACAGTGTATTACAGACATTTGAATGCGAATGGAATTTAATTCATTGAAGAATTTTGCCCCGGGTTCATGTTCCCTAACCTCTCTGTATTCTGTATTACACCCACTCATGCAGATGCAATACAAGCACTGCTAGGAAAAGAGCGGATGTAGAGGAAGAGAACAAACACTTTGTTGTCTCAGTCTGTCAATGAAAGATGGAAATGAGTAGGAACGGAAGATCTAATGCTTTTCTCTGTTTGCATGCAGGGTTCTGGAGAGAGAGAGCAAGGCAACTGAGGGACTGGGTGGTGGAGAGATGTTTGAATACAAGCCTTAGTGGTTTGTTTATTTGTGTGTGTGTGCACTCGGCTGTACTTGTGAAGGCCAAATGTTTCATAAAAGTATTTCTCTCACAAATATAGTGAAAAGTCCTTCGTTGTAGACTTTTACAAAAACTCTGAAATTGGTTTCTGCTAGCATCCGAAAGTTTACTTTTATTATTTTGTCCTATAATTATTTTTGTATTTCCAGACAGGGTCAAAACTTATTTGATGAAAGCTGCTAATGATTCTAGATTCCTTGTTTGAGATAGTTTCACAGTTTTGAGTGCATTTGTGAACATGCTTTGATTTTTAAATGGAACATGTCTCTGTTTTGCTTTAATGACAGCATAAGCTGGCATAGATGTCACAGGTTTTGATGATCCATCCTGTTACAGTGGGAATCGAGAACTCTTCAAATAACATCTTGCTTCAATGGAGGAACAGAAATCTGACAAAAGGGTTCTCGTGGTCAGTCTCCTAAAATGTCCCATTTGAAAAATGACCCTAACATACAGTCTAATCTTCAATAATTCACAATTCTCTTCATACCAATGACCAACTTTGTTTACAAGTTTGCTAGATTTACAAAATGCTAGATTTTGAAAGTGCACTCAGACTTTTGAGTGCCACTGATGGTCTGTCTGTGTGTGTGTGTGTCTCAGTGGGTGAGCAGAGCTTGAGTGCCAGACAAGAGGAAGGGTCTGACGTAAACCTGCCAAAAACAGCTGCGGGAGAGACGCAGGAAGGCGTTACATAGTGAGCATGTGAGGGGGCAAGAGCCAGATCGAGGGAGGACCCCCGAGAGAGACTGAGGGAGAGAATGAATGTGAAGGAAAGTGGGAGAGAGATGATTCTGTGTTGGAACTAGACAGCGAGACATTTCGGAACACAGCAGAGGAGAAGGAGCGGTTCTGAAGGAAGAAAACATCAGGAAAACATTACTATAGGTTTTATGGTGCAACCTGGAGTGTCCACAGAAGGAAACAAGGACTAAGCAAGTGGAGAGCAGAAGGAGACGATATCTGAGGAGGGCTGAGCAAGGAAAGAACGGACTGGAAGAGAAAACATGGGTTGTATTTTCAGCAAACATATTTGGGCTGAAGAGGGGGATCCCCAGCCCTTGGAGCCCCCAAAAACACGAGACTGCACAGAGGATGCAGAGATTCTTAGCTTAACAGAGGTACGTCTGTGTGTGTGTGTGTGTGTGTGTGTGTGTGTCTGCATGGGGTCAGATATATCTAGGAAGATCTGTAGCCAATGAATACAAAGGGTCTCACTTTTTTCTTATCATTATGCAAATGATTATATGTCATTATCATGCTATAATATATGTATGAAAATATATGGCTTGTATACTACAAAACAAAAAAGCATTATATACTGCCTACAAACTGCTTTTTGTCAACCTAAGATGTATAAGAAAAAATGGTAAATTTAGGTAATGCGACTGGTCACTGTTTCTTATAAGTGGTTGCTCTAATGGTGTTTAAAATACCTTCACACCGGATACTGTTGACACCTGTTCATCCCCCCAAAGCATTTTGATGTCCTGTGCACTAGAAAATTAAACACAATATCTTTATCGCTATTGATATAATACCAAGTACATATTTTTACATTAATTATGCATAGCTGAAATGTTATTGGTGCCACCGTTGTGAGTTTTCATAAGTAAAGTGTACTTATAATATCACACACACACACTCTCAGTGTGGGACTTCCTGGTGACATTGCCCTGTCACTCTCAAGGCGTCAGGTTGTCTCTTTTGCCATTGGACAGCGTTAGTATGTTATGTGCCCTGTGAACTACAGCATGGAAAATGAAATTCCTATGAGGTTTACATAAATAGAATAAGTGAACTTTTCCACTTCACGTAATGCAGATTTAGTGACACATCTGTGTTGTTTGCATACAGTGTTCTTGACAATAATAGAAAAGCACATCCGGTAGTCAGCGTCAAACAGCGGTATGATCACACGCATGCAAGTATACACACAAACACGCACGTTTCCTAGTGATCCTGTGGTCAGAATGACTGGATAAAAATAGACTGTGGAATTCTGGGACGGTGGAGGCATACCTCAGCCTTCCCACCTGCTCCTGTCTGCTCCTGCCCGGAATGTAAATGTGTGTGTGTTTGTGTGTGTGTTGCAGTAAGTTTATGAGGGCCAAAACTCATGACTCTTCTATTTAAAAATGTCACCAGCCACACGTGCAATTTTTTGTTCCTCTGTCTCTGTTATAGAGCCTATAGATTTGTGGCACTGAAAGATTTCTGGTAACCCGGACAGTGAGTTTATTCTGCACTCTTTAAAGACGGCACAAGGAGAACGCAACGTCTCTGTGTGTTTTGGATATGTGGAGGGAAATGCTTAGTCTATGAGCCAAACTTTGGCTGCACAGAGTGAAAGGGCGGAAAGCTGAATTACTGAAAATGTGCATTTATCAAAAAACGCTTTTTTTTGTAAAGCTAAAGTTCATAACAAATCTCTGTTTTAGTATTATATAATAGTGTGCCTTGGGCTCCCTAGGTGACAGCCTTTAGCAAAAGGACGTTTTAGAGTATATAACATTATAACATTTACAAACATACTTCCTTTGGTCTATTATTTTGCCGGCGGTGGGATATGAAAGGCCTTTATTATACTCACAGTACAGGATATGGCCGCATTCGTTTTATTTACGTTTATGTAGAATAATTTACTTCCCACTCTTTGCCTGTAGGTGGCAGCATTGCAAACCCTATTTATCTCAGTCCCTTGATAAATAGAAGCAAAACTTAAGACCTTCCACCGTAACGCTACCCAACACTGTTCAAAATGAATCATTCAGCTGTTTATATAGTGTTTTGATTTGGCACTAAAATATTTCATTCTTTATATTGTTATTCTCCAATCCAGATATGATTTTCATTAATACCCTTCAATGTCAAAGTAATTGATTTATGTCCCAACCCCTTCAATAGTTTCCTGGGCCATAAAAATGCAAATACATAGATTGACAGGCAAGACTTTTAATCAGCAAAACAAAACATGTTTCTGGAAAAATCGCCTATCCTACCTTTAATATCTAGACACGTGTTTCACAAACAATGGTTTAATATAGGCACTAATGAAATTACTTACCCATAGCCTACAATATAAAAACATGATAACAATAGTTGTTGATAAAAGCTTAAAGGAATTAATCTCCTCAAACTGCTAATGGAGGCTAAGAGTGTCAGTACCTTTCACAAGAAATATGTGTTTCATGATTTATCAAGTGGATGTGTAAGTGCACAGTGGAAAGAAACTAACAATTTTGTTCACTCTGTTCCTATCGTTGTTCATATTTTCTTGGAAATTGGCGGCAGTGATTGTGTAGAACAGGATTTGTTATGAGCGATGTGGAGTTTGTATAAATAGTTTTGGAGAGCTGTGGTCAACATGATGAGCGTGGGAGATTTGGCGTGAAAAAATATCTGTCATTTCTCTGTGTGAAGAATATGTCCGCTGTATAATTTAAACGTGAAGCTGTGTTTCATTGTGTTTGTCTGTGTGTGCTTACATGAGCAGTTGGGGAAAATGGGTTCACACTCGTTTAAAGAGAGGAACTTCAAGAAAAAACATCATTGTGCAGTTTGCCAACAAACCCTCGACAGCTATGGCCTGTACTGCAGAGGTGAAACACAGACATTTGTTGAGATTTATATTAATGGTTGAAATGCGTGGCTATTGTGGCTGATGGATTTCTGCAATGTGTGGGATTTATATAATATATATC